>OMLB01055108.1:4935-19755 GCA_900302555.1 Myripristis jacobus
GAAGTGTGATTCTTTTTATTTATTTATTTAGATAGACGGCTAATCTGCAGCATTTTCAAAAACAGTTGAAACCGCTCACAGTGATCACGGTTACAGTGATCGATCGCTTATATGGATCAAAAATCTTGGGACGGAATCATTCCTATACAAATGCTATTTAAATAATTTGCTTATTATAATCAAGAGTTCAGCTTACAGTGCTCATTTTGGTTCTTTTCATAAATGAAAACATATGAAAAAAAAAATTAACCTAGGTGTTTTTTTTAAGTTTTTTTAAAGTTTTTTTTAAATTTATGTATTTATGCACTTAAACCACTGTAGCTTGCATTTGCACTACTGACTTTTAGGCTATATACTAATTATAGTGAGAACTAGTATAAAACTTCATTTAGAAGCTGATTCCAAATTAAATACAGATTCTCTTTCATTGGCTGTGTCTGTGTACATTTTTTGACAAATTAACTCCAGCCCCTTTTAGAAGTCGGGTTACATCAAACATTTAAATCCAATCTCAAAACTGTTGTGGTCCATCAGGCTGTCGACAGGGGGCGGGGCTTCTCCTGTCAGTGAAAAGTGCCTTTTCCTGGGCAACAAGTGTTGGTTTTCCCCTCAATTCATGCTTACTGTCCCGGGACAAAATCACATGCCGGCTACGGTACTAGTATGATTTAGAGTTTTTAATTCTCAATCTGAGCCCCAGCAGCCTCTGATTATGCAAAAACAGATGTGAGGGCTCGGGCTCTGTGCTGAAGCCAGACAAACAGACAAAGGAAAGAGCGCCACCTACAGAAAGTCAAACTCCATCAGTAGAAAATCTACACAGAAAGACGTCACAGTCCCGCCCACACTTTTTGACTGACAGGTGATCTCGAAATGGCACTGAGCAACAAAGAGAGAAAGTAAAAATGAAAAAAAAAGAGGAGCTCACAGATTACGACTTTAGTGATTCAAGACTCAAACTTGTTACGACTCAGAGTCAAAAGCAGCTCAAAGGAGGAAGTGGCAGGAATTGATTCAATTTATCTGAAGAAAAAAAAAAAAAAAACAGTGCTCAGGGCTCGGAGCAGGGCTGGCGGCCAAATTCATTTCGGTCCTTCAAAGTGAACTGCAAATAACATTCAAATAGTCTTCAAGTCTGGTGCTTGAATGGGTTAGAGAGGCTACAAGTGCTGGACGAATCAAAACCATTTTCTTGATTGGGAAACTTTGTGTGTCTGTGCCGCCGCAGCGTCCTGCCGTATTCCTGAGGCGGCGACGGGGTAAATGTCACCAACAATTCATGCATAAAATATCCAGTTATTAGAAAACCTTGGCAGCCTGCCGCCGCGCAAAATTCACAGAATAAATCCTTCATCTGTGATGCAGGGATTAGGTCATATTTTTAGAGCTTTATGAATATATGCGACATGCACGGTGGGGCGTGCCATTTAATTAAGGGCCCCTCTGAAACTAATTGAAAATATCACTCACCAATCTTCAGTTTCATTATACGCCTAGTTCATGAGATATGGATCCTCCTCGCTGTCAGCTTATCTCTCCGAAAACTTTTCAGGAATGAGGAAAAGAGTGCTCACTTTAATTGACACCTGTGTGTGTTTTTTTTAATTTTTTTGATGGAATACGATGGAGGTTTAACAAGTTTCAAGCCACAAAGCCACAAAAATGACTCAATATAAAAATACATGACAGGATACCACAGTTATTGTCTTCAGTCATCGGTGGAAATCCTCATCAGACACTTGAACTGCTTCCTCGACGACATGCTGTGATATTACCTACTTGATGTAAGGCTGAGCTATATATATTATGGACAAAATCAAATATCACAGTGTCTTTGACTGAATACCCTCATAATGATATTGTGATGATGCTGTAGGGATGATGAATGTGGATATGGCGACCAAGCAGGTAGAGAAAAATTAAAGAGCATCCAGAACACTCATTTTCATGCCTCATCTTCATGTAATGCAGCCTTTAAAACCAGGAAACGACAACACTTAAGCCACATTACAACATTACAACATCCACAATACTAGTTTCACACCACAATATCGACATAGTATCTATGCTCAAACTCCAAGCAACAAGTCCCCAGAAGCGAAGTAATTTCTGACAAGCCTTAGGAGTTGTTCCTCATCCGATGTGAGGGTCTAAGGACAGAGGATGTTGTACTTCCTGTAAAGCCCTTTGAGACAAATTTGTAATTTGTGATTCTGGGCTATATAAATAAATAAAATTGAAACTGGACTGAAATTATACATCTACATTTTAAAAAGGACTAAGTAATCTATGACCTTAAGTGACCTCTATTGCCAACCAGCAGAAATCAGCAAAAGCATCATCACAGCCTATCTTCAGAGTTGGGGACTAACTAGTTGCATGTAATTAATTACAAAATAAATGTAACTGTATTCTGTTAGAGTCACTAATCATGTTGGTGATGACAAAGGGGGTTACATCTGAATATATTATTTTTGGTAAAAAGTTCATATGTAGATTATAAGCTTCATTCTGTTGCTTTGCATCTTTTCTCGGTGCAGGGATGTCTTATTCTGTCAGGTCAGCTAAGCCGCTGTGACAAATTTGAGCGCAACAGCATCAAGAGCAGGAGCGTCTCTGCGTCTAGACGGGCTCCATTCGATTTGGAGCGTGGGTTTCCATTGGTTCTCTCTTTTGAATCTGCGCTGCCTGTCGCCTGCCAGTCAAATCAGGTCCCATCGCTGTCAGCGGACCCGTCTGCCGTGCCTGAGGCCAGCCGACCACGCCGAGGCGGCTCGCTGGTTTTTGATTTACAGACTTGTGATTTGCGTTGGTGCATGTGCTTAAAAAAAAATTCAGAAAAACATCAAAACATTCTGATCTTAATTCAAGTTCTGCTGAAGAACTTTTAATAAAAGTCTGACAGTCAGTTTTGAGTAATGTGTAGTTTACACTGCCTGGTCTCAACTAATGTTTTTTGGGACGTTTCAGCTTTATCGTCATTTTTCAGAAGATCAAATGTAATAAGTTACATGACTTTGACGAAGTAATTAAAATACTCACATTACTTATTACATTTTTTTGCATGGTAACTAGTAATCTGTGACCTATTACATTACAAATGGGCAGTTTGTAGTGCTTGGACTGAGCGTATGTTTGTTCATTTGTTTGTTTGTGTGAAATTTTTCAAAGTGCGTCCTTTTTGTAGCTTTATGGCTCAATATCCTGCTGTCCAAGCATGTAAAGCACGGGCCAATGTGCGTTTTGGAGGCCAGAACTCTCAGCACTTGGCCAAGTATTTGTTCAGCAATTGGTATTGATCAACAGCCCTATGAACCCTGTCACAGATTTATTACGGTCATTTGGAGTCCGGGGCCAGCGAAAATCTGACTCCGTCAAGCAGAAAATGTGCTTTTTACATCACAGAGGCGAGGGTCATCGGGACATGAGAGGCAGAGGGAAGCGCAGAGGACTCATAAATCATACATCTCATATCCATTTGGGGAGAGTGATACATCACTTTCAGTGTCACTTAGTGTTTGCAGTGTGTGTTCTTGTGTGTGTGAGTATACCTGGCTCTCTGCTCGCATGCCTTTATGTGCATAAAAATCTGTGCATGTGTGTTGGTTGTATGCTTTGTGCTGTGTGTGTTCATGTATGTACAATCCCGCATGTGTGTTTATGTGTGTCTTTGTCGGTGTGTGTGCACCGCTGTCCTTTATATGCTCATTTGCCGCTTGGCGCACATTTTTCCAAAGTGTTATAAAGCACCATAAGTGCATATATTTTTATCACCGTGGCTCCGGTGGGAATTGAACCCCTAACCCTGGCGGTGTTAAAGCATTGTTCCACCCACTGAGGTACACAGCAGCTACGCAGCTCATAGGTATCCCATGTTTTGTGCAACCAGCTCACATGGCGGTTGTGCAACTCTGTGTGTGTGTGTGTGTGTGTGCGCATGTGTGTCTGTGTACAGTTATGCACACGGATGAGCTGAAGTGCAGCTTTGAGGAGACGAACAGCATCTCGCTGCTGAGCTGCCCGCCTGCCTGGTTTCCAGATCTCACGGGAAAAGGGAACACACTAATGGATGTCTTTCTGCGCTCAGCTGCAAATCTCCAAAGTCCAGAGGTGTCAGCGTGCAGGCGAAGCCATGTAGGGCCGCGAGTTCCTATCAATAGCGCGCTGTGAAGTATAATGAGTGTAGAGGAAAATGTGGAAGGTACGATTTCTGTCTTGCACCGAGTACAAAATACTCCAAAAAATGCCAAAATAGTTGTGACCATGTACAGGGCATGCTTGTACTGCAAAGCCCGTAGGACAAGTGGGGCAGTACTGCATATGCAATGTATCAAATGTGTGTATTATATGCAGAAGCACATTTTGGCAAAGTGGGTGGTCCGTAGAGGCTGCTGATTGAGTGCCTCCTGCAGATGTGTTGTGGTGTGGTGAATCTCCAAGGCTTTCCTCACATCCTAGCCCTGGATTTTGCATTGCTAATCACATTGTTCCGTGACCCCTGTCCCATGCAAGGGAAAAGCCGTGACAAGGTGGTGTTCTGTGGAAAAATAATGGCCGCTGTGCAGGCGAAGAACCCCTGCATTGTAATGGAGGGGGGTTCCACATTTTTCAACAGAAGGTCATCACTGTGTTTTTCAATAGAAAACCAACTCAGAGTGGATCATCCTGCCTCATTAAATGGCTTTACGTTACAAAATAAGTAACAGTTATTTTGGTAGCCCACAAATCTCCTTCTTTATTCATTTACTTCTTTATTTTGATGTGCTTTTAACTGTTTTTAATGCACATACATTTAATTTCCTTCTTATTTTGGTATGTTCATGAGTAAATAACTTTAAAATGCCAATGTGTATAAACTGTGCTATATAAATAAGCTTGTCCCACTTGTTCCCAACACTTTTCAGTCACACTGCATATCTCATAAACCTAATATAGCTATCTATAGGGAATCCGGCCAACTATATTGTCATCTGGTAAACTGGACATTGTCTACTTTTGAGGCCATTTGGCAAAATGAACATCAGCGACTAATGATGCCATTTGGCACAGTCAGTAGCATGATTGTGCTGCATGTTTACTGATGTCAGATGCACAAAACAGCAGTAAATGTAATGATTTACTCTCACAGAACATAGAGGATTTCCATATGAGTGTAATCACACAACCAGCTGGCTTCTCGTCCACAGCCATAACTCTCTGGAGCTTTCTCAACGGTCTCGAAATGTGTGAATACAAATGTCACACTGCCTCTACATTCGGTCAAATGGGCATTAACCGCTAAGGGCCTAAGTGCTGGTACAAGCGCACTAATCAATTGCTTAGGATGAACCGTAACTCCCTCAGGTCTCGGGATGTCAACACGGCAGCGGATGAAAATGGTGCATTTCTCCCATCTGTACTTCCACCAGTGGACATCCTCCCATGTGGCCTGTCACACAGGGTCAAATCACTCCAACAAATTGCTTCTGGTGTTCAGTTACGAGTCACAAAGGGCCTGAGTATCACTGTGTAGGAGGATGACGTTTTATGCATCACATACTAACTCGGAGTAATCCAGCTAACAGTGCAAGAGGTTAAAGAAGTCCCTTTTCATGTACCCTTTGCACATCAATCTTGCATCTGTCCTGATTTTCCTGCGTACTAAACGGTCAGTGAGTACGCTGTTACACAAAGCTCGAACGTTTCTCAACCAGCTTGTTTCTGGATCGGCCGGTTAAGCTTCATTTTCTCAAACAGTTCTTGAACTTGAGCTCCTCATGAGAATCCCAGTGGCGTGTCTCCTGCAAGCTCCACAGGTGATGATCCTCATATGGCATTTTATATGAAACAATTAATGCGTTGAAATGGTGTTGAATTCATGTAGATCACATTTTGACTTTGGAGAAATGTCTTCACAATAATTAATTTTGCCTCTCTTTCAAGCTACAGCTGGACAAAACACACAACTTTTGTGACGCGATGTTATAACTGCATTTTTTTCTGTTTTTTTCTGGTTGAATAGAGGGCGGGAAGAGGTCATAGACGCTCAGACTCCACATCACCCCGTTTTCAACTACAAATCAAGGTTGAAATTCCACTTGGTCTCACTGGGATGCAGCCACAATTCGTAATTAGTAATTCAGCAAGTACGGTGTGTGGTAAAAATGTGTTTTATAGTACAAAATGACTGCATGGGCCGCTCCTGAAAACATGGCACTATGCATTATTAAAGAAGGGAACACAACGTTTTTCAAAATCATACTAATTTATTAGCTGTTGATGTCTTGTGTTCAGTGATTTGTCAGTGATGTCAAATGTTATTTGAAAGCTTTGACCTTTGGGTTTGGGTTTTGACTTGACTGATACAAGGTCTGTTGTTTGTGTACATTTAAGAACTTTTCCAGATTTTTTTTTTTCTGCATCTTTGATTTTTTGCACGTTTTCTCTCTGCAGCACCATACTGTAAATCAGTTTGGTATCAGTTGGCCTCTTTATGGCATACCCTCTAGGTCTTTTCTATTTCAGTGTGTGTGTGTGTGTGTGTGCTCGGGCTTGTGTCTGGACTGGAGGTCAGTGGGCTAGGTCCCACTAGGACCCACTGGGCCAACATAAGTATCCAGGATGTACTTATTATCTAAATAACTCAAAACCATTAATATCGTGGTTGTATAAAACCTGGTTATATAAAAGTTAATTAAAAACAAGGATAAAAAGCTTTGCTGTACTCAACAAATACAGGTTTTCATCCTGTGTTGCAGCCCCTTGTTCAGCCAAGATATTTTATTTTTTTATCTGCAGCGATGGCTGGATGAGTAATGGCCTCTGGCAAAGTGGACTTTGTCCCATATATATTTCTACAGTGATGTAACTGCACTGCTCTGATGCCCAGAAATGTCAGGGACTTCCCAAGAGAGTGGAAACACTCGTAACTTGGAAATGCTGAATGTACAACTCTTATGGTTCTTGTGCCAGTGAACAAAAGACTTCAGAGGAGCGGCGGTCTTGCCCCCACAGTGGCTCCATTAGGTGCTTTTACCATTTTCTATGATCCACATTTTTGAAAACATGAAATTTTATATGTCAGGCCCTCCGCTGATGTTCTTAGTGACTTCTAACAAGTGCAACAGCGCCATGAGCTTAATTAAATCGGTGACCGACGTTACAAAGCAGCGGAGGTCAGAGGAAGCAGAAGCACAGCCACAGATCTGACATGCTGTAATATTCCTGCTGAAAGCTGCATCAAAGTGACTCCATGGATTTATTTTATCTTCAAATAACCAGTCAGAAGGTCGGGCCAGGCTTTTTAGCTGCATGAAAATACAGTTCATATAAAAGTCAAGATAATGAAACTAGTTTTTATTAAGTGTCTGAGTAAAAAATGAATGATAAAGCATTTCCTGGGAAGGTCCTCTGTGCTCTGCATTTATATAAATGAAATTATTATTGTCTCGTTCTCCTCTCCCTCAGGGTTGAGGGATGTCAGCAACACCAAGAGAGAATCAGCCGGGTGGTATTACAAAACCAAACACACACCACAGCCTGAGAGTTAGATTATCATAGTGAAATGCTCAAACTACCGCAGCAGAGGTGCCATACATTCAAAAGACGTCTAAGCGCGTAGACAGAGAGCAAAATGAAAATCACTTTTCTGTGATTGCAAAGCACAAAACTTCTACATAAACTGCACCAACGAAGCTGCTCAGCGGTCAACAGCAGCTCTGATGTGATAAAGCTGAAACCCATAACCTTTTGCACACTCTGGCTTCGTGGCGATGAACTACAGCGAAGATGGGAGAGCATTTCATGTCTCGCAGAGTGAAAATGTCACCGACCAACCAGGTAGCACCAACATGAATTTATTATTTAGTGAAATGTTGAAATTTGAAAGTAAAATTGTGTGGGGTGATGCCAATATGTTGCTGTGACAGGACGTTCACAGCAACTCTGTGTTTTACTCAGAGATTATTTCCCATGTGGAGTGTCTGTGGTTCATTAATCTGGTTTATGGTGTACCAGCTCTGTTCTGAACACACTTTATTGGCACTGTCAACCAGGACAGATGCGATCCAACAAGCTGATCGATGCTTTGGTCATTTCTCACCAGCAGAGTATGGAGAGTCTCCAGCCAGTGCAAGTATGCCTGTTTTAATACTCACAATACCCCACAAAGGTAATGATTATGATACTGATGTTAGAAAAAAACACTAGAATTTCAAATGGTAAAAAAAAAGCTCTTGTTAAGGTGTTTAATTGTTCATTGTGGCATGATTTTCCTTGCCGTAAGTTTCTTTTTTTGCAAATTTGCATTTTTTTCTGCACTAATTTTCAGGTAATTTCTTGCTAAGTTGCTTGTTGCCTTTTTTTCAAATGGTTTTGAAAGAAATCATGTCATTTTGCACAAGTTGCACAAAGGTTCAAATGTGGTCGTCGATCGAGGGTTCAGAGGGTTAATGCGTGGAACTGTAAGGACGTGAAAGCAGCCTGATGCTGAAATAGAGCAGGTGTGCTCATTTCACTCTCCCTGGATAAACCGGCATGCCAGAAAAAGAAGCTCGTGTGGTACAGTTGTCATTATTCAGAACCGATAAGATCGTCCTATCCTGAGGAAGGGACAGGGAATGTAAATAAAATGAAGATGAAACATGCCACGGGGCTGTAACAGACCACGAGTAACACATCAAGCTCTTATCACGGTGAAACATGTGTTCCATACATAGCAGCGGTAATCACTGCGGCTTCACTCTTGCATTACAAAGAGAGGGCGTGACAAGTGTGTTTGCAGAGATAAAGTCATGCACCTGAACACAAATCTGCACAAGGAGACCCTAATGCTACTCACTACTAAAAATACAGACGGTCCCGCTTTTTGCAGCGAGCTTGGTGAACAACTTTATCTCCATCCCCGAGAGTAACTGTGTAGAGAGGTGAGGTTTTGTCTCTCCAGGATCCAAGGAATGGACAGGTGAGGTCATTGAGAGATATTACAGTTTGTACATTAAATTGGTTCGATTGTGCAACATTCAAGAAACAACAGTCTGCAGCGTTAATGAAACTTAAGGGTACCACTGTTTCCACTGACATTATTACTGCAACTTTCCATAAAATCCAGAATAGCGAGCATTTATGATGTTGAATTATATTTCATTTTGACTTGAAGGCACAACCGATGTTTTAACAAATGTTAAATGTTTAACAAATGGTGTGCTTTTAAAGCCAATGTCAGTGAACAGCAACACATTTGGACCATTTTGGCCCATAAAATAATTTGTACGACATGATTTACATTGCATCAAAAACTGCAACGTTATTCTAAAAAATGAATATCCACTAAGGCTAAGCTGCAGCAGCCTGGGTTCAAATCCAGCCCAGACCCTTTGCTGCATGTCATGCCCTCTGTCTCTCTCCACTGTTACTGTCTAATAAAGCAGAAATGCCCCAAAAAATAATCTTAAAAAAGAGATATTGGATTACCACATTATACTGTTGCTCATCACATTTGAGGGAGCACAAGGTTGTCAGCTGATATTCTTGACTTTTTTCCCCCCAAATGACAATAATCAAATGCTTCCTGTCATTTTTTCCCCACATAACACTCACAGACAGTGACAGATACTTCTTGTTTTGTGAGAGCGATGTTCTGTTTCCTCATCACATGGACAACACGCCCGAAAGCTCAAACAACGTGAACGACTTACTTGAGGACGTGCGTCGAGCCGTTGATCTGTGTGGCCGTGCACGGGGCGCCGGGCACCAGGATGGACGGCCTGCGATACCGCTTCCTCCCGCAGCACAGGATGATGAGGAAGGCACGGCGGAAGGACTTGTTCAGGAAGGCGTACAGGATGGGGTTCAGCATGGAGTTGATGTAGCCCAGCCACAGGCAGGCTGACCACAGCTTGTCCGGCACCGTGTAGTCTATGAAGGGGTCCACCACATTGGTGACGAAGAACGGCGCCCAGCACAGGCAGAAACACCCCATGATGATGCACAGCGTCTTGGCCGCCTTGGTCTCCGTGCGCATGCGGTGGTTGCGCTGGTGGTCGGCAGAGTCCGACGTCGCGGCGGCGGTCCCGGTTCCAGCGGCGGTTCCGCTGGTGCCGGCGCCCCCCGCCCGCTGCAGCATGCTGATCTGGAGGGCGTGGGCACGGGCCGTGACATAGATCCTCTGGTAGGCCAGCACCATGAGCACCAGAGGGATGTAGAAGGCCACTACAGAGCAGGTGAGGGCGTATGGCTTGTTGACCATGAAGACACAGGAAGTGGAGTTGTTCCCCTGGCTGTAGCGCCGCTGCTCAATCTGGTTCGAGCAAGATAAAGAGGCAGAGATAGGCTACTTTCAGTCATGCAGCGCAAACAATATTTTTTTTGGCACATTTAAATTGGATTGGACAGCAGACACATCTGTTTTAAATATAAGGAACCACCACTGAATACGGGTGGCAAATGATGTCAGTGGTGCAAACTGCACGGAGGAAATTTGAAGCATCGGCACAAGAAGAGAAAGAGATGCTGGTGACTCCTGCAGTTCATGGATGCAGACTCTTTTTGGTCTGTTCCCTGTACCAGAAGTGATGAACTGAAAACGTCTAGTTTGTGTGCAGCCAACAACAGGAGCGTTTATTTGATAGATAAATAGATAGATAGATTTACTTTATTGATCCCAAACTGGGAAATTCCAAAACATTTGACATGTTTGATCCGCCCAGCACTTTGGCCATGTTGTCATTACGGTGACAGCTAATTTCATGATAGCAAATGATCGGTGCATGAAAACACAAATCCCATCTGGTCACTCGGACGTGGCTGTGTGGACAGTTTTCCTCCTCTGGCTGCTGGAGTGTTAAATCAGAATTGATGCAGAGTTTGTAACGACTAGGAAACGGTTTTAATTGAACTGTACAGACACATACAAATTCAGGTATGTACACTCACATGCACGTGAGCCCATTTAGTCACACACACACATGCGCAAGCACACACTAATTTACACATCCCATCATCACTCTAACCACCCGCGCTCGGTGCGGTTGGATCTCCGTGGAATAAGAGGGAAAGCGCTCCCGAGGGGAAGAGAGGCTCTGCACGTCCCCACTCCCGACATCATCTCCTCTCTGTGTGGGATCCGGCGCTCAGGGCCGCGAGATTAAGAACACACAGATCAATCCATGCCGCGGCGTGATGGACACGCTCGCTCATGTGTAGAGCTGGAACTGTTTTTCTTTTTTTTTTATTTTTTTATGAATGAACAGATACAGTGAGTGTAAACTGGTGTGTGCAGCTGTGTGAGCGTCCAGCGTACCTGTGGCGCTGCCTGAATACACACAGCAGAAGAAAATTAAAGTGCAAGATTAAGTAATTTATTGAACTTCCACCACAAAAACAGCTCAGCAGGACTATGACTATAGAGAAGTCTTTACTAAACATCCAAGGCTACAGTGCAGGAGAACTGTAAAACAGAAACATTCACTTAATCTTGCAATAATGACTACTTTTGATCACGAGTAATGCTGTAAAAATCTTTCATGTTTCTGATTTTTTTCCTCCCAATAAGATCCAGAAGTCAAAATTAGAGGCCCAAATAAATTTGTAAGAAATGATCGTAATTTTATTGGGTGGTCCATTTCCATGTTTTCAAAAGGGACATTTCTCCACTCACTAAAGTTAGCAGTGACCTTGTGCTATGTACAGGGCTATGTACATTTCAGGGCTGAATCCTTCAGTTTCATCAGAACAAACTCGAGCAGACGTCTCGACAGCGGGGCGGTACGACAAAGTTGTGAAACAGCAGTTGCTCTTCAGAAAAAAAGACTCAGAACATAAAAATAAGACTCCGAATGTGTTCCCGGGCCAATCCACCGCGTTTCTAACAGCACCGTGTGGTAAAAAGTGATAAATACGAACAGTGGGATGCAGCTGGAGCGCGGAGCCCCGGTCGTGTTGTTAAGTTTTGGAGCGAAGTTGCAGTTTGTGCCAGAGCCGACCGGCTACTCAGAATATTCAACAGTTCTAATTAGACCCGCAGAGAGACGCTGCCACCGCTCTGCTGCTGCACATCAGCTTCAGACTGCTGTTGTGCTGTTTACTTAAACACGCATGTGTGTGTGTGTGTGTGTGTGTGTGTGTGTGTGTGTTGCCATAATGAGCCAAGCCTCCTGTTGTCACTCCGCTCAGTAGAAACTTTGGCTGGCGTTCGGATAAAGGCAGACAGGGGTGAGCGAGGTTAATGGTGGCTGGAGAATGTCTCTCTCTCTCTCTCTCTCTCTCTCTCTCTCTCACACTCTTCCGCTGCCCGTACACACTCACTTGTCTTCTCCTGCCAGCATGTCTGCCTCTCTTCCTCTTCCTCCATCACTTTTTAAGCTTTACTTCCATTCATTCATTCATTCATTCATTCTTAATTAATTTGCTCATTAACTCAAAATCAATTTCAATGTTCATTTGTACTTTTTCCGCCAAATTGAACCTCTGCAATTGTCACTTGTGCAATGTTTAATGCTCCCCATGTGACGTTATTATCATTATTTCTACTCATGTCTATTAATTTCATGCTGTGTCCAAAATTGCACACTGTGGACGTTCTCTATATGTGCACTGCGGCTCGACATGCTTTTGTGTGTGACTAAACAGTATGAGGCTTTTCAGACGTATTGACGGTCATTGTTACGCTCATCGCCTCCCGTCAGCCCCTTGCCACTTGAACACGTAACCATGGTAACCCGTGCCAACCTACGCCGGCGTCTGAACGGACAGCAAGCGAAGACATGACGGCTCTCTTTGGGTTTTTGTTTCGTTCACTTTTCTGAGAGGAAGCAGTGAGGCTGGAGGTGAAATTTGTTCTGTTCACGGGCGTCTTGGTCACCAATCGATCCTTTAACTCACGGAAAATATAAAATAACTTAGAGTTTATATGTGGTATGTATCTTCTGTGTGATTAAATGGTTTGGCATGGCGTCCAGCGTGATTTTCAACTTTAAATACACCCAGTGTCCACCTGTGCAATCTAATGCAGTTCAATGCAACAGCTCTGCCATAAATTATACCTTTTAATAAAGTTTCTAATGTCCAGTGTTTGTTGACATTGTGTGTAAATTTAATTCTGTGTTTATTATTGAGGTTGTAGTTTGCAGAGGTCTTGTACTGGACATTATATTGAGAGGTGTTTCTCATTTTTTGTCCTCCCTATTTATATACAATGAGGGGGACAGAATAGTGGAAACACCTCTCAATAAAATGCATTCCACTCCAACAGCAGCACTGACTATGAGCTCAATGCCAAACACAGAAGTGAATGAACACCTCTGTTACTGTGACAAGAAGAAAACCTGAGCAGCGCTAGTATAAATACGCTCAATTTTCTCTACTTATGTGTCTGTTTTGTTTTTCTTTATTTCATCCTCCAAGTATTTGCTGAAGCAGCGACCGGTTTTCCCCACAAGGATCATTCAGGTTTCATGTCGTCGTTGCTGTTTGTCTCTCTTTCTTCCTTTATTTATTTTAGACCTCCATCTTATTCGAGATGCCTCCGTCAGTTCAGAAGAAGCCACTGAACAAACAGGCAGATTGCGATGCGCGGTTTTCCTCGTTGCAGTGACTCACCGTTAAACACTGCAACTTTTCTGAGAAAATGAAACAGCTTGACTCCGTGTCTGTGGTGTCAGTGGCCTTTTCCCTCTGTCTCTGCCTCTGACATGTTGATGCTGTTTCCATGGGAACGCATCGGGCATTTCCTTCTGCTCGGAATTGATGCTCTTCGGGACTTCGGTGTGTTTTCAGTGCGTGTCGACACTAATCGTTTTGCATGTTTACATATTGTTATATGCGAAGCACGTTTCCATTGTGCTTTGCTTCTGTCCGTCTGTCTATCCGTCTCTCTTCAGGACAATTCTTGGCGTGGTGTTTGCACGAAAAACATGCTGACAAAGCTGAGATTTTCTTACACACACAAGTTTGGGATTAATCGGTTTATTTTGGGGATGAATTCTCCTCTTTTGTTGTTGTATTTTGGACATTAAACAAATCATTTCTGTCTCGACTTCTCCTGTTACACACTGGACACAAACTCTTTTTCTTCTTTCAAGCCGGTCTTTCTTAGTTTCTCCAGTCTCAGCAGCAAATTTACTAAACTTGAATCACACTCTCTTTCTTTGTCCTCCATGCCAGTGTTGTGTCAGCTGACCGTAGCAGCACATTAGTGTTGTAAACGAACGTCTCCGCTTGAGATTTATTATATTTTTGGCTCCATCTGCACATTAAACCACTCAAAGCTCCTCGATGAGGTCTTTCCCTTGGAGTACACACACACACACACACACTCATACACACAAACCAGCCCAGTGTCAAGGCAAAGTGTGTAATAGACCCGCTGGTCCACCACAGGAAAGTGTGTTAATGTAACGTTTTCTGTCACCGAGGTGTGAAACATGCACAGATTTATGAAAGAGCAACACTGCAGTGAGTCACCCGTTACCTAGCACTCGTCACAAGCATAGTAAGAAAAAAAAAAGTTGAATGGCTTACATATGATCAAGAGGAGGGGGATAAACAAAAGGGAAATGAAAAAGGACCCTATCGAGAAAAACTACATTTCAGCACAAAAAAAAAAGAGAGAGATAGAGAATATTACCGGTGATAAATAATATAGATTGTTTTGAATTAGCAGCTCAGGACTGGATTATGACCCACTGAACTCAGGAATTTTCTAAACTGTTACGGATTTTCTTCTCACATCCGCCACCTAAGCCATCTGGTGCCTTTTTGTTAGCTCCTCCACATGTGGCCCTTAGTTTTTTTCCCACATAAGAAACGAGAAGAAACTTATTTCGTAATATTTTTTGTTCCCCG
>OMLB01055112.1:0-11599 GCA_900302555.1 Myripristis jacobus
ACATTATATATATCTATATCTATATCTAGATCTATAGATATCTATATATCTATATATATATACCTACCTACCTACCTACCTACCTATATCACCTGAAAGCAGGTGAGGGGGGTCCCAGGAGGAAGGCCAATTATCCACAAAGCTAAAACCACGCTCAGCACAGTGACGGGCAAGCCAGCGGTTCAACGAGGTTAACCTACTATACATCTCATCATTACCCCTCACCGGTAAGGGACCAGAGACAATTAATCAATGCCGACACATCTTTCTCGCTAACTAGTGTCCTAACTAAGCTAGCTTTTGTGATCTCTGACTGCTTCATCCTAGCATTATTGGTGCCGACATGAATAGCAATGTTCCTATAACTAGTGGTGTAGTGCGCCTGGGTTCCCTGTTCCTTCCTCGATGCTGTTAAGATTATCCTCTATGTCGGAGACTCTGGCCCCATGTAAGCAATGAACCCTGGCTGGCGAAGCTAGTCTAATATTGCGGGTGATGGATCACTAGCATGTGTTGCTCTACTCTGTCAACAGGAGTGGGAGAGGCACGCCGGCCGACAGGGTTACCAAAGGGGCTGGAGAGGGGTGAGAACCGGTTTGCAGTCGGGAGGGGCGACTGCAAACCAGGCCACACAACCGGTGGGCTTGCTCATGCGAGCCTTCCCACGCTGGCGAACAGAGACAAATTCTGCCGCATCTGCTGACGAGGCTAAGTTAGTGCTAGCGCTAGTGCTAGCGGGTCGCCTATCAGGCCCGGGACTGAGGCTATCTGGAGTGCCCGTGATGTCTAGCGTATTCCTAGCTGAAAGTAGCTGCTCTAAATCACGGACACATCTCTCTAGTAGAGACATCCTATCTGCAAAAGCGGAGCAGTCACTGCACACCATTGTTGTCACAAGACTGGATTTACTGCAGCGACATGGAGCTAACTGATAGCTAGGCTAAAGCTAGAGCTAGTGGATAAACCAAAATACAGAGTGCGAGTAGCTCCACTAGTCTATAGACTCTGGAGGAAGTAGCAAGGTTATCAAACTATCAAACTTACCAAAGATACAGATGATACGTAATTCGTATGGCTAAAAATTAATTTGAGCAAGAGAGAGAGAAACGGGTAGCAGTGACCTTACGAAGCAGGAAACTGCATCACAGCGTCAGCGTCACCATGATGTGGATAAAAGTAATTTGGTCAGATGAATCATCTTTCACCATATTCTGGACAAGTGGGCAAGTATTTGTGTGGCGTCCATTAAGAGAATGCTACAGGCCTAAATGCTGGACCCCTTCAGTGAGTGGGTCTGCTGGCTCTGTCATGGTGTGGAGGGCATTTTCCACTTGACCCTTTCGATGGAAAGCTCACTGTAAATCAATACAGTGTGCTTCCCCAGTGATCAATCAGAGTTAATCTGAATGATCAGCTTTATTCTATCATGAAACATTCCGATCCTGATGGGAGCAGTCTCTTTCAGGATGATAACACCTCCATCCATAGGACAAGAAGGATCACTGAATGGTTTGATGAGGATGAAAATGATGTAAACCATGGCTTTCACAGTCACTACATCCAAACCCAGTTGAACACCTTTTGGAGATTATCGACCACCATCATTAGAACACTAAATGAGGAGATATCATTTAGAAGAATTGTGTTCCATCCCTCAGGTAGAATTCCAGAGACTAGAATCAATGCTAAGGAGCATTTGTTGTCACCTTGGTACCTGTCTGCCTGTGCTTATTCCCCTTTTTTGTTATTTGAAACAGTCCTCTCTTCAATCAACCCTCATAGAGGACAACTGTATATTTAGTGACATGATACTCAATTGAAATTTCACATTTGTCTGATGATTACACTGTAAGGAATCTGTATCTGTGTCTCTAATGGTTGTGTAGTGCATCTCACTGTACTTAAAGTGAAGTGCGAAAAAACCTCTGATGCTTAAATCCCACACACGAAACACTGTGAATACTGAGCTTTTTCCAAAGTTCCGGCTTATCAGCTCTTTAGGTCGCTTTGTTCCAGTTTTACTTACTATAACTTTCTTCTGCATTAACCACATTGAAGGGACGACATGAGACTGCTTTACACGTTGACTCGGCTTGGTGGCAGTGCCAACAGTAAAATAACCGTGTGGCTGCCTGAATCTTGTTAGTGTGTTTATTAAATCTGGGCCCTGAAAAAGTTCCCCATTCAGTGACTTGCCCTGATATGATGATGCACAGTCAAAAACTACACAGAGTTTCAGTTTTTGAGGATGATATACCCCATGATGCAGTATGTACCAAATTCTCTTTTTCAGACACAGTCTTCTCTTTTGATACTTCAACTGCATACCCTTTACTCAACAGGTCAGACATGAATCTTTGATGCTCTCTGTGAAACTCCTTTGTTTTTTTTCTCAGGTTTTCTGCTCTCTGAACAACTACACTGCGATTGTTAGGGATTTTGACAGCTTTGTTTATCAAGGGAAGACCTGTACAGTATAGTGTCCATCAAACTTTTTTGCTGTTTCATTAACAGAGTTCATAAACTGAATGTATTGACATGTATGTGACATTCCCTGTTTTTCCTCACTGGCTTTCTCAGGAAAATCATAATTAAACTGTTGCACCAGCAGGTTCTCTATACTGGCAACAGACATGCGATTTACAAAGACACTCTCCACTTTCTGATTGAGTACTGCAACCATCACTCCTGAGAGGACCAAGGACTGTTCAAACCCAACCAAGAACTGCATATCGACCGTCATCCTCACTGTGGATTATTTCCCACTGCTCTATAGCCTTGTAAACATCACAGCCTATCAAAAGTCCAATGTCGGCATTTATTTGTGGCAGCTGGATTCCATAAAGGGCCACCTTTCTAAATCTTCCTGCACTGGAATGTTCTCTTTGGACACTGGAATGTCTTTAAGGGTGTAAATCTCAGGTAGGTCAATGTAAATTTTCTATTTCAAACCACATATCTCTAATTCTGAAAGATGGTAGCTTGACTTTTTCTGACCCATTGTGCGGAGCGGAATCTGAGTTTTCTTGCCTTCAATACCAAGCTGTGTCAGCTTCTCTGTACACAATGTGGCTTGTTGCTTTTCTTTAGCTTGACACACACAGGCACAATTGCCAAGACATGACTCTTTTCTGGCCCCGATGGCACGACATGTTCCACCTGAGATGTGTTCTGTTTCACAGGCTGTAATGTTTTCTGTGGTGTTTCTCTGGCTGTTCTTAACTGCTTCAATGTCCTCCTCCCTTGTGACATGAAGCATGCTTCGATGTCTTTTAGAGCAGTGTTCACATGAAGCTCTTTTCTTATAATCTTTACTTAAACATCCTTGTGTTAAACATGAAAAACACAGCCTTTTTCCTTACAAAATTCAAGCTTTTTCTTATAATGCTGGTTTCTGATTTTTTTGACATTGTCACAATATACATATGGCTTCTGGAAGGCATTAATGATGTGGTGAGAGGCGTTTTTACAGTTCTCAGGTGACTTCTCATTTACAACTGGTGCTACACGCGTGGCAAAAGTGCTCCCCTTTGGCCTGGATGCCCTGTTCTTTCTCACATTTGCAAAAGGTTTTCCCTGTCTGTTTATGAATCTGACCAAATCTGAAAATTCTGGTCTCCTTCCACTTGTTTCTTGAATGTCAAAGGCTGAAGCTTTCCACATCTCTTTCATCTTGAATGGCAACTTGGAGACTATGATTCTGAAATTAGTGGGATTCTACATTTCTTGCATCCGATCAAGGTCTTGCATTAAATTGTTACAGCCAGTTAGAAACAGGGAATAACTATGGATCATCATCAGGTTTAATTTGTAGCCAAATGAACACTGTTCATGTAGGCAGTTGAGATTTTCACTTCATTACCATAGTGATATGTCAGCAATTTTCGTGCTGATGTGGACTGCACGGACAACTTCTGGCCTCACCTCTGGTAAACTGTTCGAAGTAATATAACCTGTCACTGTCACTATCAGCTTTATCATGAATAGTATGATCAAATGCCCTTATGAGGGATTTAAACTCAAGTGGGTCACCATTGAAAACAGGTATGTCTCTTTGGGTTAAATGTGTCAGTCAATTTCTAATTCAACAAGTGTTGGTGAAAAATGGTCTGTGACACAAAGTGCAATTGGTTTTCTTATGAATGGCTTCAAAATATGCTTGTTGTCTTACTTTCTGAAGAAGGTGAGTAGCATACATTTATTCTCTCCTTTTTCTGCACAGCTGTGTAGCAGATCAATGTTCATTATGTCTTAAAATACATTCGTTTTTATTTGTTTGGCTCTTGAAACATCATGATGATGCAGTGTTGTTTGTGAGCTGGTTGTTTTACTGAGTGTCGTGGCTATTTTTTTGCTGTGTTCTTATTTTCTTTACTATAACTTTCCTCTACAATAACCATATTCTAGGAACGACATGGAACTGCTTTACATGTTGACTCAGCTTGGTGGCAATGTCAACGGTAAAACAACCATGTGGCTCCGCCAACCACTCATTTATTCACTCCAAAGCACCTTCCACAATACAGTTTCACTTGCTGTTCCTTTGTTCCAGATTTATGGAAGCCATGCAGAACAACAATGAAACTAAAATGGCTAAAAATACACAGAAATGAACTTGCATAAGACACTCAACATTATTTCCTGAAATTATACTAAAATGTCCTTACTCTAAACATATTATACCATTAACTTGTCAAAATAAACTTGTCAGTGATAAATGATGAATAGCACTTATAGTGGGTGAGGATGGGAGGAATTCCTTTGAATCCCAGGCCTCCTGCTGGCTGTGCTACAACATGCTGCAGTGTATCAGCTGCTCATCAAAGACACAGCACTGCTTTCCAACTAAATCCAGGTGCCAATGACTACGTTTACATACACACCATATTCCGGTTTGGGTCAATATTCCGGCTAAGGTAACTGCGCTGCGGCAACTGGAATATTCCGTTTACATGTTGCTTGGCATGTTCCCCTGTTTCGGCATATTCCACTCTCTTATGTAATGCGACACTCAGCCGCAGGGGGCAGCAGTACGCATATAGGCGTCTGGTCTGCCGGAAAAACAGACGAAGAAGTCTTCTTCTTCGTCTTCTGTCGCTATTTCTATGTTTTCTCCCATCGATAAACTCTATGATATTTAAGTCTTTCATTAGCTGAAGGCAGACTGCAGTCTCCTGGCTCTTGCTGCTGTTCGCCATGTCATTTTCCCTGCTTGCAGTAACCATAGCAACAAAGATGCCACAGAATTCCTTGCGAGTCGAGCATGCGCAGTCATGACTGAATATTCCAGTTGGGGCATTTTCCGACTAAGGTGTTTACATGCCACAGTATTCCGGTTGGAACAGGCATATGCCAGGGGTCTTATTCGGAATTCTCTCCAACCAGAATATGACCTTAATCGGGTTCGGTGCGTGTTTACATGACACGTGCACAACCGGAATATTGCGAATATTCCAGTTAATACAGGAATATGGTGTGCATGTAAACGTGCTCAGTGAGAGTGCATTTGTTTTTTAATCAGCCATGTGCCTGTTCCACATATTGGACAGAATCAGCAGGTAGAATCCAGTATTACAAATTAGGGGAAATATCCCTATTATTCACAGACAAATACACCACCACATCCACTGCAATTTGGTGTAATGCACTAATACACTTTGCCAACAACCCCTCTTGTTCGAGAGGGACACCACTGAAATGTAGATTTTTCCAGCTGGTTTGGTTTTCTTGATCTCTACAGTGTGTGTATTTGTGTGTGCATGCGTGTGTTTGCATGGCTATATCTGTATGTTTCATATACAGTATATCTGCATATACACGTGCATTCATGCAGTGATGTTTGACATCAAGTTAATGTCGTTACAACACTCAGGCAAGCATTAAACGCTTTTACACTTGTAAGAGATCAGGAACACATGAAAATGAAAAGCAGCATGCAGACCTAAGATCAGCAGCTCACACAGGTCTCAACTGGGCTTCAAATCATTGGGAATATAAACAGCACAATTACACACACACACACACACTCATTCTGCAGGCTCACCTTTTCTATAAGTAAGATGTCAATCTATTATAAATATAAAGATGCAGTGCATCAAAGTCCCAAACCAAGCCGGCTCTAATGTCCAGGTCTGGAAGTTTCATCATCATCATCTTCACCAGTCAATGGACTATGTGTGTGTGAGTGTATAACGGTATGTGTTTCTTTATGAGTGGCACCACCAGCTTGTTGCATCAATGTGTTATTCTTGCTGTTACATGAAGTATTTTTTATTTAGAGGAGCATTTTGTACAAATCTATGAATGAGTAGCTTTGATAAAATATCCTCACTATGTGAAAAAGCTGAGCTGAACCAATCTAAAATATAGCCCAAATCAGTACCAGCAACTTTTAGTATGTACAGTGCATTCAGAAAGTATTCAGACCCTCTTCACATTTGTGTGATGCTACAATCTTTAAAATTCATTTTTCTCCCATTAATCTACACTCACTACCCTATAATGACTAAGTGAAAACAGAATTTTAAAATTTTTAGCAAATTTATTAAAAAGTTAAAGCATTCAGACCCTTTGCAACAACATTTGAAATTTTGCTCAGGTGCCTCCCATTTCTCTTGATCGTTTCTACACCTTGATCAGAGTCCACCTGTGGCAAATAAAACTGATTGGACATGATTTGGAAAGGTACACATCCCTCTATAAAAGGCCTCACAGCTGACAATGCATATCATGCAAAAACCAAGCCATGAGGTCAAAGGAACTTCCTGCAGAGCTCAGAGACAGGATCTGTTGCATGGCACAGATCTGGGGATGGCTACAAAAAAAATTCTGCTTCACTGAAGGTTCCCAAGAGCACAGTGGCCTCCATAATTCTCAAATGGAAGAAGTTTGGCACAACCAGTACTCTTTCAAGAACTAGTCGCCCGGCCAAACTGAGCAATTGTGGGAGAAGGGCCTCAGCACGAAAGGTTACCAAGAACCCGATGGTCACTCTGACTGAGCTCCAGAGATCCTGTGTGGAGATGGGACAAAGTTCCAGAAGGACAACTGTCATGCGGCCCTCCACCGATCTGGGCTTTATGGCAGAGTGACTAGACAGAAGCCTGTCCTCAGTGCAAAACACATGAAAGCCTGCTTGGAGTTTGCAAAAAAGCACCTAAAGGACTCTCAGACTGTGAGAAACAAGATTCTCTGGTCTCATGAAACCAAGATTGAACTGTTTGGCTTCAATTCCAAACGTTACGTCCGGAGGAAACCAGGCACCGCTCATCACCTGCCCAATACTATCCCAGCAGTGAAGTATGGTGGTGGCAGCATCATGATGTGGAGGTGTTTTCAGCAGCAGGGACTGGGAGACTGGTCAGGGTTGAGGGAAAGCTGAAAGGAGCAAAGTATAGAGATATCCTCAATGAAAACCTATTCCAGAGCGTTCAGGACCTCAGACTGGGCTGAAAGTCAAAGTCCAACTCCAACATGTCCAACAAACTCTGTGAATGTCCTAGAGTGGCCCAGACAGAGCTCGGACTTGAACCCTATCCAACATCTCTGGAGAGACCTGATAATGGCCATCCACTGACGGTCCCCATCCAACCTGACTGTGTTAGAGAGGATTTGAAAAGAAGAAAATCCCCCAATCCAGGTGTGCAAAGCTTGTTGCATCATACCCAAAAAGACTCAAGGCTATAATTGCTGCCAAAGATGCTTCAACTAAGTACTGAGTAAAGGGTCTGAATACTTGTGTCAATGTGATATTTCAGTTTTTTCTTTTTAATACATTTACAAAAACTTCTACAATTCTGTTTTCACTTTGTCATTATGGGGTCGGAATACTTTCTGAATGCACTGCATGTCTTACTCTGTTGAGGTTTGGGTAAATGTATATAAAACAAATATTCCTGAGCCTACATAGCCCAAACTTATGGAGTACACCAGGCTTGGGCTGACCCTGGGTTCGCTGCGCGTTCACACCACTGGTTTGGTGTGCCGCACCGAACTAAAGGGCTTGGTGCACTGCTCCGAGACCACCCCATCCAGCCGCTCTCGGTACGGCTGTTTAGGTCGACCTCAGGTGCGGCTAGTTGTGTTCACACTACCTGCACCACACCAATTAGGCCGGCCTAGACATTTAGGTTGACCTAAACACCCTATGTGTGAAAACACCCTTAGACAATCTGCAGCCCTTATCAGATAATGATAGGCCTAGAACTTCTTCATAGTGCTTTAAAATATGTTAATTCAGAAGCTCAGTCAGTTAGTCATTAGGAAACAAATTAGTTCAGCTGCCTGAGTTTGTTTACAGCTGAGTGAGCGAGACAGATGGTGCAAGACACCATTTCAGGCTGTAAAAAATCTGCTACACGTCATCAAACTCTATTATTTAATTATCTAATATTTATATATTTATATTTTCAAAAATGTTAGCCAGGGGGGCTTCCTCAATGGCAGGAAGCTAACAGTTAGCATTTGGAGTATCCAGTCAGTGTCCAGCAGTCAGTAACAATGAGAGAAGAATAGCTACACTACTGTCCTACATGACAGTTAGAAGGAGGTGAAGTAGTATCAAATTTTTCAAAATGGGTGAACAATCCCTTTTAGGGATCTAAGCTGTTCTGATGCTATCGACTTACACTCTCCCTGTTACTGGTTTCACCACTACCTCAATCAGGTGAAATGCAATAAGTTGTAAAATGATTTGTAATGGTGGTTTGAGGCCATATCACAATATCTAAGGAGCACAGGGGTTGATGATTACACAGATAGAGAGCTGGGAGGTTGTTTTTTCAGTCATGCTGAAAAATAAAGGCTGTTAAAGGTTAAATGTCACTTTGAGTGGGTGTGTAGATGTTCAAGGCTGTTTTGAGGGGTCAGCTGAGGGTTCAGGGTACATATCAAGGGAGAGTTTTGAAGTTTTAGGACTCTTTGGGGTTTAGGATTACTTAGAGCAAGTAATTAGAAATGTAGCACTCTTTGCCATGGAGTTGATCGTGAACTTGAGTGGTGAGTTGGAGGGATAGAGTTTGAGAATTTGAGAAGGGTAGTTGGTGTGGGAGTTGAAGATTAAAGTCTGAGTAGGCAGTTGGTGAGCATCTTTTTATCAAATCAGGGCTAGTTGGAGGTTAAAAAGGACTTTCTGTGTCATAAAACTAGAAAAGATCCCAGTGGAAGAATGAATGGGGGAGACGGTGACCTTTAACCCTGACCTCAAACACGTACTCTTTTGACATATAGGGCTCTAGTTTCGCAGACCTGGCGAGGCGGGGGCGTAGCGCAGATGCAAGTTTGGCACGCCGTGCGCGGTGTCGCAAGTACTCCGCCGTTCCGTCTACCGGCGGAAGAGAGGAGAGAAGGCGTGGAGTGGGTTTGACACAGCCGATTCACTTTAAACCAATCAAATGAGCCCCTGTCCTCGCCTTTAAAATGCACTGTGCGAAGGCGTAATGAAAGTTTACACAATTGACATGGAGGTCTACTACCGCAGGCGGAGCGGAGTCCAGGAGACCGATGCGGAGCGGAGACCGGCGAGCAGTGCGGACACATCACCAAAACCTCACAGACAGGCTTCCGGAATGTCAGGCACATGAACAATGCAATAAATACCGACAAAACCACTATTCAATGCTACGATCACAATCAACACATAAATTTATCTCCATATCAACTGTCCCGTCACAACTGATGTCAGATCAAAGGAGACTGGCACCGTTTGTGCTGATTGTGAGGTTTCGGTGATGTGCGCCAGCCAGCCAAACTTCCACTGCGCCAGCCCCGCTCTGCCTTGCACTGAAAGTAGACGTGGTTTCAGATGGCGAGCTTTTGGCGCACCTCTGCAAAGGCTTTTGGCACGAAACTGTCACTGCGCCAAGCTGACTCTGTCGACACCTCCCCTTGCTGCAATGCCACTCCCGTCTTGGCGCACCTCGGTCTGCGAAACTAGCAAACTGTGCGCCCCTCAGGTTGCGCTGGTCCAAACTAGCTCTGTGCGGGGTTCGCCTCACTGCGCCACCCTCCGCTGCGCCGGGAAACTAGAGCCCCTACACTTGACCTTGACACATGCTCCTCCTCGCTTCCTGCTGTGTAGGGAGTGTTGGTGTTTACATGTGTGTGTGTGTGTGAGGAAAAGCCAACAAAATATAAAATGTAAATAATCTCTCAACAACATTGTTTTTTGTTTGTACGTGTGGCTGTTCATGTTGATTCATTTTCTTCTGGTAAAATCTATATATCGTGTTACATGCATGAATGAACCTTTTTTACTTGTGTACTTCTTCTATTAACATAGTCTCTTGACAACACAAATATACTTCATGTTGATAAAATTATTGTTAATCTAAGCTGATTCAGGGACAGCCCACCCATTCTGAAAAATTGGTGAGGCAGGAGGTAAGTGAAAATAATTTCAGGTTCAGGTCCATTAATTGTCATTTATTACTGATTATTGACATTCTCACACGTAACACATAATTTGTTCCCAGATCTAGCAGCGTATTTCACTTACCTCCTAGCTGTTACGTGGACTCGGCCCTGGCTAACATTCATAAATCCACTTAACCCTCCTATTATGTTTGGGGTCAATATGACCCCAGCCAATGTTTAACGTCTTTAAATAAATGATTAACATCATTTTTTTTTTTTGCTTCATATTTAATGAGTTTTCCTAATGTAATGGGTACTACTGGGTAAACATGAAATTCACATGATGATATGTTTTCAATGTCCTGTACACACCTTCTAACGCATCGGTTATAAATAACAAAAATCAATACTTAGAAATAACATAAAGCCATTAAAACACCAAAAATGTATATTTATTTCCAATTTTAGGTCAGTCAGTGAGATTTTATGGTGTCCATAGTTGCGTAATAGGAATACTGGATGTATAAGTGGGGGTGGGGGGAGTTACGTTTTATTTAAAGGGCTATTTAAGTGGTCAATAAAGAAAAATAAAGTACCTGACACAAACTTTGGTAACAATTTTAGTTATAATAATTTTGTGGAGGTTTAAACTGCTGGGGTCAAATTGACCCTAAACATAAAAGATGTTAGTAAATCTGAACATAACAGGAGGGTTAATGCATTTAATACATCCAAATTGTTAAATAAACAAAGGTTATTTATTTTTTAAAAATGTTAGTCTGGGGGAAATCTACCTCACCAGCAGGAGGCTAACAGTTAGCATGTGGAGCATCCAGCCAGTATCCAGCACTCAGTAACAATGAGAGGAAGATAGCACCACTACTGTCCTACAGAACAGCTGGGGGTATACACTCACCTAAAGGATTATTAGGAACACCATGCTAATACCGTGTTTGACCCCCTTTCGCCTTCAGAACTGCCTTAATTCTTCGTGGCATTGATGCAACAAGGTGCTGGAAGCATTCTTTAGAAATGTTGACCCATATTGATAGGATAGCATCTTGCAGTTGATGGAGATTTGTGGGATGCACATCCAGGGCATGAAGCTCCCGTTCCACCACATCCCAAAGATGTTCTATTGGGTTGAGATCTGTGACGGTGGGGGCCATTTTAGTACAGTGAACTCATTGTCATGTTCAAGAAACCAATTTGAAATGATTTGAGCTTTGTGACATGGTGCATTATC
>OMLB01055113.1:0-16361 GCA_900302555.1 Myripristis jacobus
TTTTTTTCTGTTCATTTTACTTAGTTATGTGTGTAAATTTGTCTTTACTTTCAAATGAAGTTGCTTGTGCAGCACCAAAGACTGTAATTCATTTCCTGAGCAAGGTAGCTATTCTGTTTGCATAGACCTCAGTTATACTGTAGTTGTAGGATGGGGTTAAATAAAAAATATGGTATTTAAAAAATGGCTGAGGTTTTGTCTAGCTTATTGGGCAATTAATAAGTCGTATCATTTTTTTCTTGAATGTATCATAGATAAGCTGCTATATGATGATTGCCACTTCAATAGCTGTGAAATTAGGTGATTTCTCTGAGTTTAAACCTAGCGTTGCTATTTTTGTATAGGTCCCTAATTATCTGAAATAGAAGTGGTTTTGATTTTAGTGTTTTGCGTTCATATTTGGAGTGTCATTGTAACTACTGTATTGCTGATGATGGACATTAGTTGCATTTGTTGTTTTTGGGGGTGTGTGTTTTTTGCATCAGTATTTTATTCTTATTAACCTTTTCAGGCTCATCACTGCATATAAATGATGTATCAATGTAATTTAATTTTTGTATGTTTTCATATTACCGTTTTGTACACATCTAAAGCTGTAGCTTGCAGGATTGATTTAACTTTTTCATCTTGGTAGTTATGTATGTGGTATACTACCAGTACTCTTTTGTGTATTGAAGGAGCACTGTGAGATGGCAGATAATATTCGATGTGCTCAATTATGCTTCTGTAATGTTTTCACAAGTCACACACTTACACACACACACACACATACACACACATCACCAAGCGCTCATACATTGGCTTGTAAGGGTTTGGATGATTAGACTGTTTGTCCAAAATGAATTTTGCCCAATGTATTTGTTCCAAGACAATGTTTTATAATTTATTTTCTTTCTAAATGGATTTGAAGCGGTATTTATTGCAACCCTTTTATCTGTTCAATGTTATATCTGGCTAGAATATTTGTTCCACAATTTGTAATTTTTAACTGCCTTGCGTTTGGATCGCTCTCCCCTTTATGAGTGTCTCATATCAAAATGATGTTTTGTCAATGCAAAACTGTGGCCATCGTCATGTGTTCCTTACTGAAATTGAGACAGTGTGAGCAGCACTGTGTATGTGCCTTGAGATTCAGAAAATGAGAATTTGAGATGGCGTTTGGCCACCACCTCTCCACGTACAGTTGTAGAGGAGGAAGGCGTAGAATCCAATAATCTGCCATGTTGGGTAAACAGTCATTTCATGGCCACTTGACCAAAAAAAAAAACAAAACAAAACAAAAAAACAACAAAAAACCAAAAAAAAAAAAAAAAGGTAGAAAGAAAAAAAACAACCTTGAAACAGGACTTCATCATGCTGTCATCCCAGGGAGCTGTACTCCTCTGATAAGCTTTTGGACAAGACAGAGGAAGAGTTAGGTGGTGGCTTTCCACTGTTTTTAGATCGCTGCCACCACACCCTCTCTGTGACACACTCGCATGCACCAATAAAACACACACACACACACACACACACACACACTTTGAATGATATGACACTTAAAACACTGATCCTTTTCGATAGTCACTCTGGCTGAACAGCAAATGCAATACTTTACATTGTGCGGTCATTGCACCACCAAGTGTTCTTAGATAATCTCCATGCTTTACATTTCTTTGCATGTACACCTAAGTTGCTTCACTTGATCTGCCTGGACGCTGTCTGCTCAGAACACCTTTCCTTCGTACAAGTAAGGCTCAGCGGTAATTAACTTGTAACGCTGGCCATCAGTTTCAGAGGAGGTGTGCTTTACGATCATGATTACAGTCTATTTGACAGCTGGATGTTAAATAGGTGTTCTGGAGGGATGAGTTTTGTCAAAGTGACTTCACTGCAAAGTCGGTCCTGAGTGTGATATCCTGCATTTCAACACCAACATTTATGTGTTTGTTTGTTTTTTTTTAACTCTTTTTTTTTTTTTTTCCCCTGTATGCTTTACTGATCATACGGACATTTCATTTTGGGAAAGAAAGCTTATGGCGACAAGGCATGAACTTGGCAGATTAGTGCTTGAAATAGTTCCCCAACAATAAGCATGTGAAATGTAATCTATTTTGATTCCTCCAAAGGTATTCACCAGCACTGCGCCTGCACAAACTCTCCCATACCTATAGTAGAGAGAGAGAGAAAAAAAAATAGATGGATGCAAGAGGAGAGAAATCTTAAATGTTTTTAATTTTCCACATGATTAACAGCTGGGTTTATGGGTAACATTTTTTGAGGATTCATGTAACATTTAACAGATAAAACAGCAGTTTGTAAAATTACTATTAAAGTTATGACTTTGGTATAAGAAAAAAAAATCCTCTGCTGCGGTATTATCCTTTAGAGATGTTAATTCAGGGTCTGTATTAGTCCAATGTGCTACTTTGTTACTCTTTAATCTTTATTTGGTTTGACAAGTTTTGGTTTACTCAACTTCTCATTTCGGGTTTTCTGGTCATCTACATGTATCTGTTTCGAAGTTAATTCACACTGCAAGTTATGGAATCATCTGTTTAGACTGCTCATCAAATAGACTTGATTATGAAATCTGAACTGTTACTGTTTTAATACCTGTAGATCTCTGTGGCTTTTTTTCATTTTGTTTCATTTGCTTTTTTTATTTTGTGCTACACTAGTTTGCCATGTAGCAATTGCACTGTGCAATATTTACAGTATGAGGACTGGGAAAACTAACTCTCTGGATGTGATGTCTCTTTACAGTTTGCGATAGTGTTTCCTCTCTAGTTCTCAGTGATTTAGGTGTGACCAAGCCTTCTCTACTTTGTCACATTAAGCGGGTTTTCCAGGTGACTCTTTTGGTGAGTGTCAAAATAAGACTTTATGGTGTATTATTGTTAAGATTCACTTTGAATTAAAAAAAATCTATTGATGCAATCCTGTCTGACTTAGTTTGTTCTTTTCATCATTCATCATCAAGTGCTTGTCTTCTTGGTAGCACATGGATGGATGACAGCTCGGTGTTTGCATGCCTTTAAAGTCTTTAAATGCCTTTAATTTAGTAATTAGGGCTTGAAAGCCATATAGTCTCAAGGGTAATAATCTTAAATTTGAATTTAGGAGGTCTTCATTTCGATTACACATTACCTAATTTCAGTAATGCATCTATTACCTTTTGTCAAAATTAATCAAGTTCATTAATCAAGTTCAGCATCACAGTCAACATCTCTGATGTTATAAAGCTCAATAACATAATACTTACCTTTTTCTTACCTGCTACACTTACCTGTAGGGAAAATAACTAAACCCAGCCCAAGCTAATACCTGCCCGTTTTATTAAACTATAGATAGATGGATAGATAGATAGATAGATAGATAGATAGATAGATAGATAGATTTACTTTATTGATCCCAATCTGGGAAATTCCCAACTGTAGAGAGAAATACAAAATATCCTTGTAGTGATCCCAAGTAATAGCTAGATTTATTGTGGACCCCCTTTGTTATATAAGCTAAAAGATGGTTATAATAACATTTTATAAAATCATTTAGTTAATAGCCATAACCACAGACCATAATTCTGTAACTCTGCACTGGACTAAATATGTAATGCTCACCTTTGTACTTCACCTGCAAGCTTAGTTAAAGAGAATTGTTCTATCCAAAATGTAGTCTAAATTTTTGTTTAAAAAACAAAAGGTCATAAAAAACATTAAATTTAACCCCCCCTTGACAACTAGTCCCAGTGATAACATTGTGCAAACAGTCCCAAAGAGGTCTTGCTAGTAGCTCCAGCACATCGTACCCCCGTCACTGGGTCCCAGACTGGGATCTGGGGTCCATCTCCAGTGTATATTGGTCAGACTGGTGCACTTCACAATGTCGAGGTTCTCTTACCTTTAATGCATCTAATACATATGATAATTATGTGAATTGAAAGTATTGAATAACACATCTGATTAAATTTCACGCCAAAACAGAAGTACAACTGCAGGAACTCCACTGAGTGAGCCCCCTGGTGTAAAATCCTGTCTAGTATAGGCTCTGTAGTCTAGTGTCCTGGTGTGTTTGAGGATCCTAGATTGGAAAGAATTGACCCCCTGTTGTTCCTGTAGGTGCAGATTTGCGGAGTGTGTGTTCTTGGTCTTGGCTGACATCTGGCGGAGGTGGATGGGTACGACACTCGCCATCCTACCTCGACACACAATTAGAGCCTCCTGCAGCAATTACCCCAGTGACTCTGAAACCCACTTTTTAATATGGGTAACCATTCGCCATGAGGTCATATGGCTTTTTAAATTCTGTATCCACACAAAATAAGGCCCGCATACACGGCTGTCAATTAATCTACTCACCTCTGTGATTTTTGGTGTTGAGTTAAACGTACCCTTCCCTTTATTTCCAGCAGAGGTCGTGATATCAATATCTAGTTGTGACTTTGCCAACAATTAAGAGCAAAGTAAGCTCATTAGCTCAGTTGTGTACGTGTGTGGGGTGGGGGTCGCGGTAGGGGAGCGACTTCAATTATCGGCCAGCCCACATGATTTTTTTTTTTTTTTTTATTTGTAGCTGAGCGTCATTCGAGGACATAGAAAAGGGTTTGCCGTTTATCTGGAGGACGTCTGAATTATTTGCCGCCAGCAGCTAAATGTCAACCCCTTGGCAAACTCTGCGTGCCGCCCTGCGCCACACAGTGATGGGTGGACCGAGTGGAGCGAAGCGATAGGGCGCATTCCTTAATTCCCTTCAATGCCGCTTCCCCTCTAGCTGTGGACAGACGACGAGACCGTGGGACCGCTCCGTTTCCTGTCCACACACAGACGATTGATCCGATGTATTATTCACGACCGAAACTTCAGCAACTTATCCACTGGATACGCAAATGGCTCCCGGTTTGAGGAGAGCGCGGACAGGTCATCCCAGACTGGGAACCGGCGGAGCGGACCCTGCTGATGGGTGCTCGCCGCAAAAGACGGATGCTGGAGGAGAGGGGTGGTGTTTGAGGACCAAGTGGAGAGCTGGATCAGGGGGGATGCTTGCAAACTGTCTGCTGTACATGGGAATGCTTTCACTTCTTGTCCGGTGCGCTTTGGCCGCAGAGGGTAAGCACACATCATTAAGCTTAAGGCTATTTCATCCAAACCCCCCCAATGGTTCCCTGAGGTCCAGAGGTGTCTGTCCTATACGGTATGCTTGTCATGTAAGCCTGTCAGTGAGCAGCCCTCCATACCTATTTCCCAGAGTTACAGCATGCCTCGGCATATAAAAGAGAAAAAGGCGATAGCCTATTTTGTTTTATATGGGCACAGATTCCCATAATAGGCGCGTTATTATTATTATTATTATTATTTATTGGAGCTTTGTTTCTCGGTGGAACCGTGCACGACTAAATTGCTTGGCATATCGTTTTTAGGAATTAAAAAAAAAAACTTAACTATCTGTGGTCCACCACCGCCCGAAGCGCCTTGCATTGTGCCTCCCTCTCCCTCTGCATATTGGGTTATTAAAAACAAATGTGTTGGAATTAGATTTGGCCATTCAGGGACTAATGCCGAAACAGAGGCTATTATGTGGGATTAATCTCTCTGCTGACCGCATCGCCGTAATTTTGAGAGAGAGAGAGAGAGAGAGAGAGAGAGAGAGAGAGAGAGGTGGTGAGCTATAGGCTGAGGCTGGACTGCGCACGGTTTGCTTGTATGTGATGTAACTATCTCACCTCCGACTCCTTGCACCTGGGTCTGAAGCCAGTCTACTCTTTGTCTCACTGAGCCGATTTCACCGCACAGACCTTGACCTTGCCTCATCTGCTGCAATTCCAGTCCTCATGTTTCCAGCCTTTCACCCCAGCAACATCAATTTTCTCCTCCAATTTGTAGTTCATCCCCTTGTCTGGCTCTGGCATTTATTTGAGACTGTATTTAGATGGCTAGAAGACATGTAATATTATTTCTGCCCGCACTGTAATGAGGAGAGAGATAGCCAGAGCTCCAATGGAGTTATTCTGGGAATGCAGTGCAGCCACAGGACAGTCAGTGTTTGAGAGCATCTGGGTCAGGCACTAATGACACACATACTGTAGCCCATGTAGGTTTGCCTGTCTCTGACTGCATGCAAGGTAGCTCGGTTAAAGTTGGCCAGAAAAATTGTCCTTCAACTAAAATGCCTTCTAAAAAGGAACTGACTGGAAAAGGCAGTACCAATTAGTCATTGCATGTCTATGGAACTGGCTGCACTGCCTTATCTGTTACAAGGCTATTTACATCACTTACTATACTATTTTATGTATGGCTGATGTCCAAACAATCTGGCATGGCTGTTGACCCTGAATGAAAAGTTGCCTAGAGCAGCTTGCAAGGACATTTCTTCTTGCTTTCTTTCGCTTTTATTTTGTCTGTCAAGTGTGCAAAGCCACATCAGTTTTCTATCACCAATCTGTGGTGTGAAAACTATATGATGTAGTGTCTGTAGTCTCATCTTTGCTGATGCACTACTACAGTAGCAGAGTCTCCTCCTCCTCCCTCCCACCTCCCTCCTCTCTCACAGTCAGCACATCCATTCTTAAACACAGGATCTACAGCAGCAGCAGCAGCAGAGCCATACATATTCACTTCAAGGGGCTTCTTTTAAGTATTCACTTCTAGATTGTTTCTGTGCTCTCGGATAGCACGGCTCAGATCTGTATGTGCAGACAAGAGCGATGCTGTTTCAGCTCTAGAGATGGTGAACTGAGACTCGTCTATGATGTGTATAAACAAAAGCTGCTTTACTGAGAATGAATGTTGGAGCCTGAGGACTTGTACAATGGCTGACTGACTGTTTATATCCAACTGTTAAAAAAAAAACCAAACAGTACAGTGTATTTCAGCAGTTGGTTTCAAATCCAGAAAATGCACACATCACTCCAGAAAATGATCCAGGGTTTCTCTTTGTCACAGGTCCCATCTTTTTCAATTATTTATCTACCACTGCACCACACACACCACTCTCTGACCGACTGTGTTTCAACGCTGATATTATGTTATATTCCTCGTAATTCTTCCTAAACTTTGTATAAAACAGAGACTGGCACTGAATTCCAGTGGCATGTTGGCATGGCTGCTCCAACAGGTTGTAGAAGCAGTGGTTAAATTGCTAGCTATCCTGGTGTGATGTGTGCACGTGTGTGTGCATCAATAATAGGGGTGTAACAAACAGTTCAATAAACCCACTGTTCGGTTTGTATTGTGGTTTTTGGGTCAAATTTCCATTCTGGTTGGTTTCTTTTGCACATTAGGGAGAAAGACTAGATGATGTAAAATAAACACAAAAATACTTTCAGAATATTCATTAATTCATCAGCTCAAAGTGTGGTTGTGTGGCTCTCAAAAACTGGATGTGTTTGTAACACTGCAGTTCAAAATATAATGAACGCGCATAGTCAGGTAACTCTCAGCCGCCCTGGAGGTCCAACCATCACAGGTGACAGCTTTGTAAGGTGTATTGTGTATTGAAGAGTTCATTTTTTTTAACAGTTTGGTTTAACATCCCCAATCAGTAAGCATTGGTGTTTCTGTGTGGCGTTGTCCAGCATGTCCTGTAATACACAGAGCCAGTGCAACATGTTACTTCTATGGGAATGCCAGTTTTTCTTTACTGTAAGCACTTTTTCCATCACCTTTTCTGTAGTCAGCAAAGTAGATGACAGTGTTGTTCCATGCAGGATTGATCTTTCTATAACATTAATTAACTCCTCTTTTTTTTAGTGTTTTCTTAATGATGCAGTAGACAGCCACAGAGAGCAGACACAGCATACAGAACTAAATGTATCATGTATCCCAATGGCATTTTTGCTCCTCCAGAATTGACTGACTTCCTTCCAACATCATGTCTGTTTGCTCCTTCTATTGCAACGTATCCCTTGCTCATGAGTGCTGACAACATGGATTTGACACGGGTCAAATTCACAGACCTGTGCTGTTGTCAGCCTATCTGTTTAGGAATGCACTGAAAGAGCAATGCCAGTCAGATACTGTATAACCCATTTCCTATTTGACATGTAATCTATAGGGTTTGATCCATAAAATGGCTATTACACCTCCAGTGTCATGGAAGCTGAACATCTCGCCTGTACTGTTTTATCTACACCGTTTCCATCGTCGGTATGCTTTGATTTTTTTTTTTTAATTCTCATTATGTTTATACCCGAGTCAATTTTTCACTGACCAAACTGACTTTTCTTGTAGCTCAGTATCTTTCAGGTTCCTTGCCTTTATCTGAATGAGCCATTTCAAGGCTGTCGCTGTGTGCAGTGCTCAAATCATTTCCCCTGATTGGTTTCGAAACCCCATGAAGCGTACGTGACTCACCCATGGCCTTATGACCCATGCATGATCAGGATTTTCAGCAGCACATATTGGATGTGATACGCAAGTAATTCCCCTCGCTTCACCTTATTTCTCTGATTTATTGTGCGACAGTTAATTATCTCGCGGACAAAGACGTCAAAGACCAAATTTATGCATGCTAGTGTGTGTGTGTGTGTGTCCATGCCTGTGTATGAATGTGCGCATTAGATGGCCTGTCAGTATCTGCTCCTGTGCATCAGTCTTAGGCTATATCTCTGGGAGTGCTAATGTAAAGCATATCCTTTATTTGAAGCGCTCTCGTTTCCCAAAGGGTGGCATATTGCTATTTCCCTGACACTTTGTTTTATTTCTAAGAGAAATCTTCCATTTGACTGCACTCAGTCATAGTGTGAACATCTGCAGTGTTTGTTTCTTAGAACAGACAGATACCAAATTTATAAGTCAATTTAGAAACCGGCGATGGATGAAAACTGCCACATTAAGATTCCTCTCATGTTTCTGACTCTGTTATCTTTTGCATGTTATGTTGATGTTTTGAGACCGAGACTGTGTGAACTCTCTTCAGCATTATGCAAAAATCCAGATTGTCTGAAATTAAACTGCTAAAAGGCAAGCGACAAAGTGTTAGCAAGTGTTGTGCTGAACGTATTACCGCTGGCAGTCGTTCCGTGAGTGATGAGATTAGTAACTGCTGTCCACCCCTGCTATAGGCTGCTTGCCACGACTCTTGTTGTCTGTTCCTGTTCACATCTTCAGTAATGTCAGAGGTGCTGCAGACTCCTCTCTTTCACCACCGTGAACGCAGCAAGCAGCACGTCTACAACACAGATAGGTGTTATGACAGAGAAAGGCAAACAGGGCTTCTAATTAGTATCACAGACCATCTGCCTCGCATTATCCTTCACATAGTTCTCTGCAACCTGGGACTGCTGTGTATGTTCCATGTTTGTGTGTGTGTGTGTGTGTGTGTGCACGCTGTTTTCCTTTTCCCCTTCAGTGTTTCTCTGTACCTCAGTACCTCGGAAATCTTTCATTCCCATCTTCTCTCTTTTTCTGCCTCTGCTTCGTCTCTGTAAATTAGCTGTTTTCAATGGGGGCTGGTGGCACAGGAAGGTTTGGGGACAGGCTTGGCTGCTCCACTGCTCTGGCAAGGAGAGGAGGAGGCTGTTTGATTTATTGGGACGTACTCGAACGCTCTGCTGATTTACTGTAGAACCTACTGACACCACATCCCACAACAGACTACACCGCACCAAACAGCTCTTACACGATATTTAGGAACCAGGGACCAGATTGAAAATGCTCTTAAAATAGATCTTAAGCCATTACCTAACTGAAAAATTTCAGTGTTTAAAGCACAAAAGTGTAATTCCCTAATATTCTCTGAAAGTTAATCTCCCTCTTACAATCTCATGGTTTCTGGCATGGCAACTTGTCAGATAGGGCTTACTTGGCAGCCACTATGCATAATCAACCAAAAAAAAATATTTTCAGTATTTTATTTTTTAAAAAACATGGTTGACAGCATTTGAAGTCTGTCTTCAATATAGCTTTAATTGTCTTCGAAAATCTATATACATTATTGTGAGGAAGTCTAATGGCCCTTTTCCACTAGTACCTACTCGGCTCGACTCAGCTCGACTCTACTCGGTTTGAGAGCTTTTCCATTACGTGGTAGTACCTGGTAGCAGGTCCCATTTTAGGACCTACTCGGCTGGGGTTCCAAGCGAGCTGAGTCGAGCTGAGTCGAGCTGAAAATGTGACGTAAACACCATGCAGGCCACTGATTGGACAGGGAGCGACAACACATGAGACTCCTGACTCCTTCACGAAAACCAAACCCGGCAAAGTTGGAAAATGGCAAGCAAACCGATACCACTGTCAAATGAAGACGTGGAGACTTTTCTGTGCTTGGTGGCGGCCCAAAGAATCCAGAGGGAGCTGGACGGTGCGCCGCCTTGCTATGACGACTCCACCCACGGCGAGGTGCTACTCAACTGTAATGGAAAACCACCCAAACCGTGTCGAGGCGAGTAGAGTCAAGCCATGTCAAGCCGAGTCGAGCCGAGTAGGTACTAGTGGAAAAGCGCCATAAGTGGATCACCACTCTGTCTCTCAGTGGTCTCTGGGAATTTTCCTTCTTAGCTGCAACTAATAGTGTTTTCATTTAGAAAACAAATTGGAACAATTATTATTATTGTTTATTTGTATTTGTGGTTCACTTAAAATTGTCTAAAATGTGTGTTCTAATGAATGGATTTAGAGGCTTACCTTTTCATTGTAACAGCTTTGCAAGGTAATCCTACAGTTAAGACAAAAATTGAGAATTAATTTGAGAACTTTACTTTCAAGAATACAATTTATTTTTTCATTTATTTTTACATTTTCTTAATAAGAAAGTTTGGAAAATACTTCAAAGGTATTTTGATGAATACTATTTTTTCCTCTTGTTGTTCTTTTCCTAAAGATTTGAATTAAATAAAAATTGCAACTAAAGAAAATTTTCCTCTTAGTTTTGTGGGTCTTACCCCAGGATTTTCGCCATTTGGCTATCTTTATGAGCCCAGATGCTGCAGGGGACACATGAAATGATGTAACTTATTTTGTTACAACTTGAAATTGTTAGTTCAAGGTGATAGCAAGTTGAAACAACAATACACATCTTCACTACAGCTCCAAGGGTGTTGATAAGTCGATTGCAAATACCTACATGCAAAATGCATTACCCTGGAGAAAAGTACAAGTTTGGAAGAAATGTGATGGAGGGAAGTCGTTCTCCGTGACTGTGAGGGACTTCACTGGCATGGATGGAAGTGAAATATATCAGTTAAAAATTTAATAAGATTTCTACCTAAACGGAATGAGGCTGAATCAGTTTACACCACTGTGTATGAGAGAGAGAGAGAGAGAGAGAGAGAGAGAGAGTGAGGGGGGGCATCATTAGTCATATTTAGTGAGTGAAATTAATGACTGTCATTTTGTCATTTTTAATTTTTGCCGACTGTTACAATGACAAGCGATGGTGTAGCTGGTTTCCTTTGTTATGTAGATGACTCAAAGGATGGAGACCTTGGTGTTTCAGTTAATCCCTTTCAGCCACTAGAGGAGAGAATGGGAGATCACTGTGACAGCAGATTCATTACACACAGCCTATCACACAGCAGCCAAAGCTCAGCTGCATGCTCAGCAACTAGAAGAGTGCAAACACACACACACACACACACACACAAGCAAAAAATACCTCTGCCCCATCAGTTATCTACTGAGTCATGTCATGTGACTTTTTTAAGGATAATAATTAATGTTTCTGTGGTAGAGTGGGAGCAGGGTGAGGGTAAAGGACAACACCGCTGCTATTTTGACATCTCTGATCATATCTGCCTGTCACAAATAACCGTTGCATAAGTGTGCACAGAATATGCTTTGGTAGGCTACAATTCAAGGCCAGCTTACCCCAGTTCAATCCAATTCATGATGAAAAATATGGAAAAACTGCTCTGTGAAGTTGCTATGCATTGGTAATTTCATCTTGTGAATACTCAGCTGGCATGTATTTTCATCAAAATTACAGTAAATCCATTAAAATGTGTGCACTTGAAAGGAACTTCTTCTTCTTCTTTTTTTTTCCAAGGTGCATTCACATTCTGCTCAGTGTCTTACTTTTGTTGTGACTGACAGCTCAGAGGGCAAAGCTCAACTATAATAGAGGTCAAAATTAGCTTGAAAGTTGAACCACGTTGAGAGGAAACGCCTTCCTTCCATGTGAACTACTGTAGAAACAGAAGCAGAGGCGCTTGTTATTCAGCCTGACGTATGCCCAGGCAGCTCGCTCCAGCTGGGCCAGATCAAGTGGATCACTTCATGCTTTAACGGTGAAATGTTTTTGGCATCAATGTGTGAATTTAAAGAGATTATAATAGACTAAAAGGGTAATTATAGCAGACATATGTGCTGGCCAAGTATTCACAAGATTGAATTATCTATATGGCAGTGAACTGGGTTAAGTCAGCCTTGACTTCTAAGCAACCCTGTCTCCTAAATAATATGTTCCCTTACAACTAAACTGCATTCTCCAGTGAGACACACTGGGCTTTCTTATAGCGTGTCAGTGTCATTTGGTTAGTTTAGGCACCAAAACCACTTGGTTAAGGTTAGGGAAAGGTTAGCTTTGTCTCTCTTCATCAAAACTGTCTAACTTTGTAACATAACTTGAGGTAATGTAACGTAAATGAATACTGGAGTCGCTTAACACAGGGATTGAACTTGGGTCTCCTCAGTGGGAGTCGGGTTGATTACATTTGCCACCCCACCTTCTTCCTAACCAGGACTTTGTACTAACTGATTAGAGAGAAAAGATGTTTCCCTCTAAATGTAATTGAGAATGCTCTTTAATTGTATAGGAAGGACATTTTTAGAAGACAGGGTTGCTATGATATCAAAACATGTTCTGTGGTATTTTTGATATTTATGACAGACAGATACCATCATGACTCTTGACATGAAGTCAAGTAGAACCAGTCCTTTAAAAGATGGAGCATTTTAAGAACCCACAGATGTTATACCTGTGACAGTTCAGTCAATACTCATGAACACACACTGTGCCACTTATTCCTTGCTAGAAGCAGGGGAAATAACACTTCACATTGGGATGTCACTCGGATGGAAAATTGGACTCGGCTTCATAGAAAATTAATGGGACGCAAGATTTTTGTGCACCCATATGAGGTTTAAATTCGGGCCTATATCTGTTAGCAGCGCCAGAATATAAACTTCATGTGACTCCACAAAATCAGTGGGCCATGATTTTACATCCCAGTGACATCATTAATTCAAAGGTTTTCTCTTTGATTCCCAGCTTTAGGAACAAGCACTGCATGCTCACAGACCCTGACTCAACTGTCCTCGTCCTCAGAAATAACATGTGAATTCTTACAGTGGATTGCATTACTGGACAGAGATAAGCCGAAGCTGGAGAAAGTTCAAGAATTTAGGAATCCTACCCTTTTAATCAGTAATCAAACTTTCTTAGGACTTTCAAACTGTTTTAATGCCAAAACCTTGAGTCCTTTCAAGAAGATTTATTGCTTATTCTTACAATTACTGCAGCTTTGGAGATAAATGGAATGACTTGCACAGACTAAATTACACAGTTGGAAAGATCAAACTGACACATATACGCCACCATTAAAGTTTGAAAGCACAGAAATTTAATCATGCAAAGATAAAACCTTAAATTCTGTTACTCATATTCAGCCATAGACATTAGCCTTTTGTTCTGCAGGGACTTACATATGTGAAGGGGGATTCGTGCTGCAGTTACACACACATACTCACATAATGCACACAAAAACGCAACCATGTATATGCACAATCATTCAAACACACATTCACAAACGTAAATGTGTACATTACTTCTAACACTTGTTTGACATGCCCTCAGCTCAGTGCTCTAAAGTCACTGCCGAAGACTCGAAATGAGATGGGCCGTTCCCCACAGGCCATTTCATTAGAGGGATAATCAGAGTGTGCAGCTTCTCAGCCTCCAGAGAACTGCCATGCACGCGCACGCACACACGCACACACACACACACACACACACACACACACAGGCACCCAAACAAGACATTTACACAAGCACAGGCACACACTCAACTGTAGCAAATATCAGTGTGAGCCACTGAGTGTGTCCCTTCACCCTTCATGGATGTTTTATTAGGCTGCCTTTAGTGACTGTCTCCAAGTCAGAGAGGGCTACAAGCACAGTCATTGTTGTGAGTGTGTGTGTGTGTGTGTGTATTGATATATATTTGTGTTTGTGTGTGTGTGTATGTGCATGGATCCCATTTGTGTGCGTCACAACATGCTATACTCAGCACTTTGCCAGCACTTTGTCAACCTTTAACCTGCTTAAATGTAGAGATGGAATATATTTTTGGTTTGGTATTACAAATCGTGAATTACAGAGCCATTCAATTTGTTTCTTAAAATCGAACGTGTCTGTGTTTTCAAAACTGAAACACTACAGGCCTACAATACCCAATATAGTGAACGAGAGAGAGCTCAAGAATGAAATCACAGCAGCAGATGAGTGTTTCTGTTTTTCTCATGTCGGGAGTAATATAATATACTGAATATAACTATCAACAAACAAACCAAATAAACAATTTCCTGACACAGTACAATATGAGAGAAATGCAATTTTTGTGTGAGGTTTAGTGCATGTGTGTGTGTGTGTGTGTGTGTGTGTATGTGTGAGTCTTAGACGGCTGTTGAAGGTCAGGTTTATGTCAGTATGATTAGATCAAGCCTTATGGCACACATACATTTTAGTAATGACGTTGCCACCGAGGTGACAGACCTCTCTTTTAGAGTGGGTGTTATTATGAGATATCAGTGGCACCCATCAGGTTGTAGTTCTCAAGTCCTGTTTGGAAGAAGAGGGATTTCAAATACACAAAATCTGTAAGGACAGAGGGAAGCAGTGGTGCTGGGATCTGATATGAGCATACAGATCATCTTTGGAGGAACAAATAGAAACTTACACTAGAAAGCATTGTCCCCTCACTCCAAAAAGAAAACCAAGCCACTCAAAGCCTGTATTACATGGGTTTGGACATAAAAATGAGCAGTTTGTGTCAACCTAATAGTCTGATTGAGTGCCTTGTTTTTCCTTTGGGATCATTGCTTTTTCATTTTTCCTGTTTTGTTTTTTTTTTTCTTGGGGGGCGGGGGTGGTATTTCTGCTTCATTTGAGACAGTAAAGGAAGGGGCGAGATAGAGGGACAACATGCAGCAAAAGGTTTAGGCCAGAGTTGAACCAGGGCCACTGTAGTTAGGACTTACCCTTAGGATGTGCTACGTACTCTACCAGGTGAGCCACTGGGACACCTCTGTGCCACTGCTTGTAACATTTAGGTTTTTTTCTTAATTTTGTTTTTAGTAGCAAGTGTAAGATCCAGTATTTTCTATCAGTTATATCAGTTACTATCAGTTAATGCTATTTACATATCGTCTATGATAATGATTTAATCGTAACATTATCCTGGTAATTCCTCAACCCATCTGTCCTCCTCTATTCTTTTTTTTTTTTTTTTTTAGCTCCTCTTTAGAATTTGGTTTCCCTCTCCTGCCCAGAGTCTTTCTTTTCAGTTTCACTTTAACACATCTTTCTGTTTCTCTTACAGTCGGGTCCTAGAGGAAAAAAGCTGCACTCTGCCAGCCTTTAACTCTTGTGAATTATTTGCCAAAGCTGTCATCACTTTTAGAAGTTTTAGCTCCATAAATAGTGCCGTCTGGAAAATCATCCTAAAAGATTCAGTATGTGTGCCCCCTGCTGTTTCTTATTTGAAAACCATATTTTGCTCCATACAGTTGGGGAAGGTGTGGTCTCGCTGGAACAATGCCCTGTTATTAAAGCTACTTATGACATTTTTGTGGTTTAGAAAGGAAGTTTATCATCCCTGCTTGCCTCCACCTCAGTTGGTCAAGTTCCCAGCCCAACACTTGTCACCCATCTTGATGAACTCTCTATCTTGTGATGGTGTCTAAACTGAAGCTGAGGTACCCATAAAACAGTCATCCATCCATAAAACAGGCAACAAACGCAGGAAATGCTTTTACACAGCCACATGAACTCTACTGAGTGGGTTCTACCTTGCAAAAGATGTTTCTCAGTGTTTAAAATGGAAAATGCTGACATTGATCCTCATTATTATTTATAGACCATATTTTATACATTTCCTTCTTTATGTTTCAGCATCCAATACCAAAATGTAAACAGGTAGCACACAAACACACACACACACGCACGCACGCACGCACGCACGCACGCACGCACGCACGCACGCACGCACGCACGCACACACACACACACACACACACACACACACACACAAAAATACAAAGTGGACTGATCTCAGTATCACCAATTTACTTTCCCATTTCAACAAACATGCTAACATTTGTCCTAGTGTAGACCAAAACATGGCATTGGCATTATCATTAGTTCACTTTGTTCTGAAGATTGGTGTGTGC
>OMLB01055114.1:0-10066 GCA_900302555.1 Myripristis jacobus
AGCAATTGTTAGAGATATCAGAAGATAAAGAGGCAGCAATCCTAACACATTCTGATAATACTGATGCAGATGTTGGCAATAAGGACAATCTTTAAGCAAAATGATCAGCATGCAACATGAGGACTCACTACTCCCATTAAAGCAGCGGTCCTCCACCCCAACACACTGCACTTTGTTTCTGCAAGCGGAGCTGTCACAGGAGTAACACTGTAGGCCGTTACTCTCTTGGTCAGCAGGGACTGAAATAAAGCCCGGAAGGAGACGGGACACCGTTAAAGCTGGTCAGAGACAATAATTTAGTTAAGAACATGACAAAGTTTGGAGACACGACATGACAAAAGAAGATGGAAGATGATCAATGCCCACACTGTCTTTGAAATCAGTATTAATCTGCTCGAGTACGATTTGTTTTTTTCTTGGAAATTATTCACAAAAGCACTTCTCCAGAATGTACTTACTAGACAGAGTTTGAGAGTTGCAGTTATCTGTGTCGCAGCATCGAACAGAGCCAACTATTCTCATGAAACCCAAGCTTCCTGAAAATGTCCCAGTTCCTATATCGCACACTGAGGGTGGAACACATGACTTGCTGATGTACGATGCAGAACTTCCCATCTGATGTACTGCAAAATCAAAGTGTGGTTTAATGTTGAAGTAAAGTGATGATGTAAATTGAAAAAAACAACCAAAACAGAGTAAATGACATGAACAAATACTTTTTATATTATTTTCTTAACTTTTCACACATACATCTGGCGGCAGCTGTAGCACATAGCTGATTGGAGGAACAGTTGCCTGAAAATGTAAATTTGCACTGAGGGCCATCAGCGCACATCAGACAATGAAGTGCTTCAGCTGCAATGAGGAAAAATATTCATGAATGAAATGATGAGTCACCAGCAACAATATCAACAGAAGCATCTCTGGTTTAATCATGATATAATAGTTCAATTTGCCCTGTCGATGTAGCATAAAACAGGATGTTGCTCAATTTTGAAATTCAACATATATTTAGGAACCAGTTTGACCAAAAGCATGGATTTCAGAAACCAAAAAAACCCACAATTAAATCATCAAATCAAATCAAATCACATGGCTGAGGAATCAAAGCTTGAGCATAGTTACCTGTGTTGAGGAGAGTCCAGATGAGACAGAGAGACAACAAGAGCCTCATTGTAAAGAGCAAGTGAGCAGATATTTGGTTCTAGATAAAGATCCTACACCTCAAATACTGAGCCTGCTTTGAAGAAATATGGCAGTCAGGAGGAAATATGGAAATGATACTTAATTGAATGTTTGCACTGTACTTCTGCTTTCACATCATACGGATGTCTATTTTCATGTCTCTGGTTCATAAAAGGGAGGAACCAGCCACACATCTCTCCCACAGTTTTGATGGTGTCACAGAAACATGGGGAACAGAATTCATTGCAAATGATCTGTTGCACACTGATGACTATCACATATTGATGATGGACAGCCTCCACTTATTACTGACCGCATGACAGACAACAATTATTTGTTGCCACTGTCCTGCTGCAGTGAGCAGGACAGTGACAGAAAAACAGTCTCCTCATAGCGGTGGAAACACAGACACGAACCGACTGAAGGATGCTCTTGAAAAAGTAGTCCCTGGGACTGCTTTACCCGGGTAATTTGGTGGAAAACCACACCCTGCAGTTTACCAAGGCAAATACCCCTCATGGTTGTTGAATAATATAAAGGGTCAAAATAAGCTTGTTGACCATCTAACTACCTCAGTTGATATCATCCTCCAAAAGCAACCTGAAGCTGGTGATTTCAATCCGTTCAGTACACTCCCTTTTGAATTTGCTTTAACTTCCATGAAACAACTGGTCAAAGGGCACACAAGAAGGGATGCAGCTCTCTGGATCTTGTGATATCTAACACCGGACAGTTTTACAACACCCTGAAGGTGTCAGCCCCAGTGGACTGCAGTGAACTTGCCTGTGAAAGCCCCATGCACAAAGATGACACCCACTGGCCAAAAAAAGGAGTGTGTACATGCATGACGGTGAATACTACCACTAAGGAGGCACTGGGGCGACGCATGGCCTTGACAGACTGGAACCATCTGTTTTCAGTCCTGCCAACATTACCAAATATGACCCCTGTCTAAGCTTTTATATGAACATGGGTGAACGTTACTACCTTCACAAGGTGCTCTCGCCTTGAATGACCAAATTCTCTCTGGGTCTATTTTCCAGAGTCGACTCAGACGCGGCCTTTCAATACACCGAATCAACTGTGACAGTAACTTTGTATGAGTTGAATAGGCTTCAGTTCTGTCCTCAGCAATTCTCAAGTTAATTAATCTAATTAATTATATCTACCAGTTTTGAAAGGACATAAAAACCTGATATTTTTCCATTCCCTATTGTAATATATCCCCAGTGCTTTTTAAAGAGAATATGTCTTGTGTTGTAGTGATATGGCAATGCCCAGTAACTATCAAAAAAAAAAAGAAAAAAAAAAGAAGCAATTCTTTGACTCCTCCTTCTGAGTCGACTGCAGAGGTGAATGACTGATGATTTGACTCGTGGACCTTTCAGGGTATAGATCAATCTACACATAGTTTAGACCAGTGATTTTTTAAAATATCGTTATAATCTTTCTGAAGACACCTAATTAATTCAAAGTCAGAGAATTATGCATTGTACCAGAACACATTCATTCATTCATCTTCTAAACCGCTTATCCTCACAAATGTCGCGGGACCAGAACACATCTTAGTAAAATAGTAAATGGTGTTTTAACAGAGCCTTTCATTTTAGCCGCCAGGGTAAATTTAAACATTGTGGCAGTTAAAGCCAAACTGTGATTTTAACTATCACACTGTGGTGTATGTTTTCAATCATTTAACCCGAATCCTTTCCAGGTCGTCCCACAATACTGCAACAAAACAGTTGCAAGATGAGCTGCTGTAGGAAAAAAAAAAATCAAACTTGTATTTCAAAAAAAAGCTTTATTAGGATAGTTATAATATTTACATAATGGATCTAACCAGATAAACCGGCTGTAATACATGTATTTCTGTGACATACCAAAAAAATTGAGTCCATTATCTTAAATGAAATGTGTTTAATGGAAAGTACGCAGATGACGGACATCAGCAGACTTTAAGATGATAATGTGGGAAAAGAATGAGATTCCACTTTTATGTGTGTATAAGTGAGTGAGCATATGCACATACATTTTTTTTTTTACCCTGATAGCATATATCATACATTTTTGTATGATAACACCGGTATCTGTGTATGTCCTACCCTGTGTTCTAATAGATGAAAATAGGGGAAATGAGTCCGAGCAACAGAGGGAAAACACTCAGCCTGGTCGTCGGGACTGAGTTACAGAAGTTGCCCTCACAGCAGGTTGGTCCATCAGTGAAATTAAAGCCAGGTATAATCATAGAATCCAGCTCAGAAAAACCTTCACACAGGTTTGCGGATGCACAGCCAAAGGTATGAGCACGAGTGATGAAAGTCTGCGCTGTAGATGAAAAATCATTGTTTTACTATGAATACAATTTCCATTATATTTATTTATATTTTTTTAATCTATTGTTTTTACCATTATTTCATTACCTAAAGCTAGAGATCTCAGAAGCAGAAGATAGGAAGAACACTTGAAGGCAGCAAGAGCATTTTTGTGAGACAACCAGCACGGATGCTGATGTCGACAGTTAACGCAATTTATGTGCAAAGTGATCCATAGGCAACATGAAGACTCACCACTCCCATTAAAGCAGCGGTCCTCCATCCCAGCACACTGCAATTTGTTTCTGCATGTGAAGCTGTCACAGGAGTAACACTGTAAACTGTTATTCTTTGGTTCAGCAGGGACTGAAATAAAACCCAGAAGGAGATGGGACACTGTTAAAGCTGGTCAGAGACAATAATTTAGTTAAGAACATGACAACGTTTAGAGACACAACGTGACAAAAGAAGATGGAAGATGATCAACACCACACTTTTTTTTTTTCCTCAGAAATGATTCAAAAGTGTACTTACTAGCTGGAGTTGCAGAGTTGCAGAAATCTGCGTCGCAGCACTCAACAGCTGCAACTACTCTCATGGAACCCAAGTGTATTGAATAATTCGCCGTTCCTACTTTGCACTTCGAGGTTGACACACAGAGCTTGTCGACGTGCAGCGAGGACACTCCCATCACCTGTACTGCAAAATCAAACTGTGGTTTAATGTAGAAGCAAAACACTGAAAATTCGAAAACCAACAAAAACAGAGAAAATTTCCTGGAGATGAAATACTTTTTATGCATTCTTTTCTTAACTCTTTACACCTACATTTGATGTGTCTTGTGGAACACAGCATGTCGGAGGAGCAGTTGTATGAGAAAACCTCTCTACACTCAGGATAATCCTTGCACATCAGACAGTGAATTGCTTCAGCTGCAGTGAGGAAAATATTCATGAATGAAATGATGAGTAGCCAGCAACAATATCAACAGCAGCATCTCTGTTTTTATCATGATGTGATAGTTCAATTTGCCCTGTCAATGTAGCATAAAACAGGATGTTGCTCAATTTTGAAATCAACATGTATTTAGGAAACAGCTTGACCAAAAGCATGGATTTCAGAAATCAAAAAGTCCTAATTAAATCATCAAATCAAATAAAACTGCATGGCTGAGGAATCTGAGCTTGAGCGTAGTTACCTGTGTTGACAAGGACCCAGATGAGAAAGAGAGACAACAAGAGCTTCATTGTAAAGAGCAAGTGAGCAGATGTGTGGTTCCAGATAAAAATCCGACATCTTATATACTGAGCCTGCTTTGAAGAAATATGAGAATGATACACTGTGCTTCTGCTTCCACATCACACAGACTTCTTTATTTAACAATTTTTTTTTTTTTTTTTTATCACATCTCGGGTGCATAAAAGAGAGGAACTAGCCACACATCTCTCAAACAATTCAGTATCACTTACAGGACCGCAGCAGTGCCACAGGATGATCACCTCCATGCCACGCAGCACTGATGCAGCCAATCATGCAAGAGGAGCCCCGACCAAGTCTTGAGTGCATGAATAAGGGCAACACTTCTGTATTATAAATCCATTGATTTGATTGGTTGTATGGAATATTCTAACATTTTGAGATACTGGACTTTTGATTTTCACGATCTGTGCGTCGTAATCATCAAAATTAAAACCAAAAAATGCTTGAAATATTTCACTCTATGCCTAATGAATCTAGAGTATATGGAAGTAATGAACTTTTCCATGATATTCTAATTTTTCTGAGATGCACCTGTATGTCACAGAAGCATGGGGCACAGAATTGACACCAAATAAACTGTTGAACTGATGACTATCACATGTTTAGGAGGGACAGATCCAAGGAAAGGTGGAGGAATCATAGGACTTTCATGCCAGTCGTCTGAGAGAACTGGATCCTTTAGAGACTTTGTGGATTAGAGTAACGCCCTGCAGGTTACCAAGGAAAATACCCCACACGGTTGTTTGTCTGATTCATCATCCACCCACTGGGAATAATATAAAGGGTCAAAATAAGCTTGTTGACCATCTAATTATCTCAGTTGATATCCTCCTCCAACAGCAACCTCTAGTTGGCGCAATTTTATGTGGTGATTTTAACCGGTTCAATACTGTGCATTTGAACACATACAGGGTGTCCACCAAGTGTCTTTACAATTTAAAAAAAATCTATTTCAAAAGCAATTGATGAGATATGTTATTCAGATTTGTTCTGTGTACTCAGTGGTTATCAAAGTTTTTAATCACACTGCATTTGTGGATTTCAGGTACCCTGTTGATAAAATAGGTTCTGTTAAATAAACCCCTAAAAATGGCTACTCCTCAAGAAAAGGCACAAGGTGTATCGTGGTTTATCGAAACTAAATCGGATACGCAGACTCAGCGAAACTACAGGGTTATGTTAAAGATATCGTGTATCGAACAAAGATACAGGACATCAACGACCTGAAGCAAAAGATCACTGATGCCATTGCCACCATTGATGAGGCTAGGCAAGAAATCGAGTGCCATCTTGATGTGCTTCGTGCGACTAATGGTGCCCATATAGAGGTGTATTAAATGAGGCAAAAAAAAACAACTTCAATATCTACTCCTCATTTTGTAATAATTTCCACAGATGTGTCTATTCATTTGCTTTTGTAATAAATTTCTTAAACTGTAAAGAGACTTTATGGACACCCTGTAGAATATACACAATAGGTGTCATCAGTGCTGCAATATATCTATTTCTGTGAAATACCAAAAAGGAATACAAATTCAACTAAAAAGAGAACAGACAGAACAGAGAACCTAAAAACAATGGGGTTTTTTTGGCGGGTGGGGGGTGTGGGGGTTGTACAGAATATGTTCTTTATCTTCCTTTTTCGCAGCAACATCGCCAACAGACAGGACAGAAACGCATAGGATTTGAAAACAATGGCATGCATCATGATATCGAGTTTCACTTTACTTCTTAGTTTCGGTTAAAAGACACTGTATTCCCTCATGACTCATTTTATTATGAAGCATTTTAAAGTTCCTCACACTTCCGTATGTTGAAATTAACACGGGTCATTTGCCAGCGACGCTGTGTCAGAACTCACATAAAAGTCAGGACTGGTTCTCAGTGAAAAGGACATTAAAGTTATCAGATGGGCGCCTCTCAACAAAGACCCTGACACTGTTACTGCATTTATGTGAGGCTGTGGCCTGTTATTGACTTTATGGTTGTTGTTGTTTTTTTTCATTGCAGTCTCTATCTTGGGTTAAGCTGCATACATTATATCCTCGCTTATTTGTTTTGAGTGTAATTATGATCATTTTTATGATATATACCCTTCTTGTTATGGCGCCCTCATTACTGAATCTTGCCTAAGACCAACTGCACGGCTCAAAACACAATTTTGCATCCTCTTTCTTAACTAAATTTGCTATTTCTTTCTTTCTTATGTGGCATCAAGCACGTCGTTCCACAGCACACCGTGGTCAACAAAGGGCCAGACAGCCCACAGTGTTGGACCACAACGCTATGTCAAATGTTAGGTTGAGGCTGACTTTTGTAGTGAGACTGTTGCTGACCCACATCCAATCCATAGCTGAACTACTATTTCTTTAACCACATCACTAATTTATAATGCTCTACAAACACTGGAGCAAAATAGATCTATATTTCCAGCTCATTTATATAATAAAAGTAATGATTGCTGATTTTGCCTTAAAATCCTGGAGATGTTTCTATGTAAGTCTCTATGATTTGCACAAGAAAGATATTGCCCTTATTGTACATTAGAGGTTAGATATGTTGCACAGAGCAAGACTGAAAGACCAGGAGGCAGTGTTCGCACACTTAAAGGGAAACTGCCAATTTTCAACCGCCTTTGTATCATTACAATGTAGGTAGTGTATGCAAATGAACAATGTTTAACTTCCCCTCCATGTTTTCTCCATGGTACCTGCGTCAAGTTTTCTTCGACATTTGCTTGTTCCCAAAAAAAACTTTCAGTTGCAATGGCATGCTGGAGGGAGTTATTATCAGTACCAGAGCATTTTAGGCAGTGGCTGTGAACAACACTGAATATGGACAAATTGAAAGACTGTGAACACAATGTTATTTACTCATAGCCCTCGGCCACTGGTTACTATGCTCTTGATCCTTTATTGGTAAGCGATAATACCTCACCCCAGAACGCCACTGTGACTTAAAGATTGTTGTGAACAAACAGACGTTGTCTAAGGGAACTTTTCGACGTCTCCAGCAAGTTGGTATATGGAAACCTCTGGTCAAGCCTATCTAGTAGCAGCGGCCTTGGAGGGCAACGAGCCCAGTACATTCTGGTTATTGTATTTTTTCTATTTTTTGGGCAAAAGGGAATCCCACAGGCACTTTTCTCTGTTTTCTCTTGTCATTTAGCACCAATTTCAAAAATATTTACACCTCTCTACCAAATGGACAACCTAGTTTTATAAGAAAAACATATTTAAAGTGGTGAAATTCTCCTTTAACAGGCGACATTCATATTTTTGCACTTCTTGAAGTATGTCAACTCCCCTTGTGAGAGTAATTAAGTGTCTTGAGAGAAATGATAGTTTATGTAGTTATTGCACATCATGCAAGTGCATTAAGCTTAACTTAGTGCTACACGCTACCCCTTGACTGTATAGGGTGACAGGCATTATAATTACTTTTATTTTAACTTTGATGAGAAATTAGATTCATGAGGCAATACAACAACTCATTGTTTCCTGATTGTCGCAAGTGTGTGCTAGCAGACCAAAGTCAGTGGAGAGGTAAATGTTGTCATCACCTCGTTGAAGCCTGAGGTTTTGTCACTGTGACAGTTATGAACTTCAGTTATCAAACACTGCACTTCTTTAGCACCACACAGACTTTCTTCACTCTGTCTTTACCTTTCAGAGTCAGATTCACTGTTACTGGATGAAGCAATTTTAGTCAGTTTAGTATTGGCAAAGTCCTGAGTGTGTGTTCTTTTTAGGCGAAACCACATGATTCTGCAAGAAATCCGTTGCAAAATGAGCTACTACAGATAAACCAGGAAACATCATGATCTTGTACATGGAGAGAAGTTTTATTTGGATGGTCGGAATATGCACAGTAGGTCTCGCCAAATAAACTTACTGCAAAATCTGAATTTCTGTGACATAGCAAAAAATTTGCAGGCTCATTTTCAGTCATATTTTCAGTCACATAGTCTGTGTGAAGCTCATGAGCCCGAACAACACAGGGAAAACACTCAGTTTGGCAGCCAAGGCAGAGTTACAGAGGTTGCCCTCACAGCAGGTTGGTAAACTGGGGAACAAATTAGGGTCAATCATCGAAGGCAACGCAGTCACAGCTTTGCAGACGTTTGCAGACACGCAGCCAGAGATCCAAGGGGTGATGGGCCCAGCATTCACTGTGGATGAAAAATCAGTTTTACTATGAACACAACTTTCAATTGTTTATGATTAGCAATTGTTAGAGATATCAGAAGATAAAGAGGCAGCAATCCTAACACATTCTGATAATACTGATGCAGATGTTGGCAATAAGGACAATCTTTAAGCAAAATGATCAGCATGCAACATGAGGACTCACTACTCCCATTAAAGCAGCGGTCCTCCACCCCAACACACTGCACTTTGTTTCTGCAAGCGGAGCTGTCGCAGGAGTAACACTGTAGGCCGTTACTCTCCGGGTCAGCAGGGACTGAGATAAAAGAATACACGTCTCTATTAAAGCTGGTCAGATTCATCAAATTAGTCAAGCATGTAAGTAATTTTAAGAGACACAAAATAGCAAAAGATGATGTAATGATGTTTTAATCATTTCAAATTACGTATTTAAAGAACTTACTGGGCAGAGTTTGAGAGTTGCAGAGATCTGTGTTGCAGCACTTAACAGATCCAACGACTCTCCCAAAGCCCAAGTTGAGTGAAAGTGGGTCAGTGCTTGCATTGCACACCACGGCTGGCAAACACGTCTTCATGATGTACTGTGTGGAATTTGCTGACAGATGTACTGCAAAATCAAAGTAAATTTATTGTGAAATGAAAACAAAAAACAACAAATGAATGGCTTTTTTTTTTTTTTTTTTAAACTGATTATATATTCTTTCCCTAACTTTTTCACCTACTTTTGAAGGCAGCTGTAGTGCACAGCTCTTCGCTGGAGGAACAGTTGGCTGAGAATGTCTCTGTGCACTTATAACCATCCCTGCAAATGTGACACTGGAGTGCTTCACCTGCAATGAGGAAAGTAAAATAGTGAAATAACGAGTAACCTACAAAAATAAAAATAAAAATATATTGGGGGTGGCTGCATCGATTTCAGAAATTTAAAAAACAAATCAGAACTAAATCATTAAATCAAATCACATGGCCGAGGAATCTAAGCTTGAATACAGTTACCTGTGTTAAGGAGTGTCCAGATGACGCAGAGAGACAGCGTGAACTTCATTGTAAAGAGCAAGTGAGCAGATCTGATACTACGCCTTATATAGCTACTCAACCGGCCTTGAAAAGACAGGAGACTGGTGGATTTTGAAAGCACAG
>OMLB01055119.1:0-15795 GCA_900302555.1 Myripristis jacobus
TTCCTACTTGTGGCTTGTTTGCATGACATGACCCTACTGCATTGATTGCGGTCATCCCACTGTTGTGGAGGCACAAGCATCGGTAAATGTGAAAAAAAGCGTAATTTGAAAGAAATTTTAATATTCTCTGTTGTTAACAATTCAGCATTTTTTATCAATATGTAATGTTAATGACTGTATGTATGTCTGAACATCAGATATAGACAACTCCCCATCCACAGAGATCTTGTTTTGTTAGTCATGAACTTGCGGCTCAATATGATGCCTGAGCGAACTGACTTCTCTTAAAAGGGACTTTGATAAAGCACAAAATAAGCCATCCTTATGAAGCAGGTTAACATTAATTCCACATAACTTTTTTAATACTCACGTTAGGTTGATATCCATTGAAGAAACCTTGGTTTTCCCCATCGGGAGGTTGGGGGTCAGAATCGCAGCCTTGGAGCTGAAGAGGTTCAGTGCCTTGCTCAAGGACACGTCAGCAGGTTCAACAGGGATTAAACCCAGACCTTCTGGGTGAAGGATGGCTCGTCATTATGCCACGCTGCTGCCCCATTTGGCTCAATTAGATGATGCATTTAGCTGGGATTCACAATGCGGGGGAAAAGGAAATTGTGGGCTCCCAATGGAAAAGTTTGAAAAGCATTACACTGTAAGATTGAATTCAGCTGTCTGTCACTGTGTGTGTGTGTGTGTGTGTGTGTGTGTGTGTGTCTGGGCAGGGAGAGACAGAGAGAAAGAGAAGGAGGACAGGCGTCATTGTTTATTGACAGCGGCTGCTCCTCTCGATAAGAGGAGGCATAAAATCAATCAACCTGATTGGTAGCTAAGAGGGAGGGAGGGAAAGTAAAAATGAGGGAGGAGAAGGAGAGTGGAGAAGCAGCAGAGAGAGCTAAATATAAAACTAAGGGAGGAGATGCAGATGGGAGGTAGATAAGAGGGATGGAAGAAGGAGAAAGAGCCGAGTGGAGGAAGGAGGGGAGAGCAGAGGAGGAGAAGGAGGGAAATGTCCAAAGTGAAGGAAGAGAAAGATGGTAGGAAGCGAGTGACAAAAACAGACAGCAGCACAAAGGAAAGGAAGGAGAGGAGAGAAGGCGAGGAACGAGAAAAAATGAGACAGTGATTCTCATGGTGAATGTTCATGGAAATGAATCCCAGTTCATGTCGGTCTAAAGAGTTAAGGTTTGGATGTAGCAGAGTTTTCCTGATGTTCCAGTCTCTGCCGTCGAATCTGATCTCTGTAGACGCACTTCCCGTCTTGATTGGTTCAAGATTTTGATGCTCCTGCTAATAAAGCCTCTCACATGTTGAAGCCGTTCAGCTTAATTCTCTCCTCTGTCTTCTCAGAATTAATGGAAAGTTTTCCTTCAAATATTATTCAACGTCTGACTCACTAATCATGTTTTTTTTATTATTATTAATGAGGAAAAAAGAAATGGGGTGCTAGCTAGCAGCAGTCCTTGGAGGAAATGCAGAAAAATGTGGGCCCTTTGCCACTGGCACTTGGATGCCATTCAAGATCCTAAAAGGGGATGCACGCTAATCAGATTAGTTTGTTACTGCACTTGTAACAGGAGACAGTCAGCGGTGTGATGCAGTCTGTATCCCATATTTAGCCTCCACTACCATGAAATATCACCTTTCCTCTGTCAATATGGGAAATTAAAAAGAAATATCAGCACTCACCAGACTGAGGTCTCTTTTTAGAATTCGGCGCTGGCTGTGGCACCGATGGTGGCTGAGTGCTTAAACGATTTACTACTGCTGTGCATTAAAACAAGGCTTCTTCAAGCGCTGGTATTCCTGCCTCCTTAAAATACGCCAAAATCCTACACCTAGTTTGAAATCAGTTCACTGGAGTGCTGAACTAAATTTCGTTTTGTTGTTCTCCTAAATTAAGGGGCCACAGTTTATACTTTTCTTTAGTCAGACCAAAAATAATCTTTGGATGCTGAAGACTGAGCTGAAATGATGCTAATGCTGTGATATGACAAAAAAGTGCATTTTTGTTAAAAAGCTACATACTGGTCATAAAGTAAGTGTTCTATCAGCACATAAGTGATCATATAAATTACACTATAAACGCAGATGAACGTACCAGTGGTCAAATTACCTCACAGTCTCAGGAACAGCAACTTTAATGACTTCTTGAATTTAGCAAGGGATATTTCCATATGTTTTTGCCTTGTTTGTGTTATGCGTTATGCACTATATAAAACACTACATGGGAAAGGACTGGGTAAATGACAATAACAAATGTATTCCCACCAGTAGTTACTAGAGAACGACCGATAGTGGATTTGGCCGATAGCCGATAGTGCCGATAGTGGTTATCTAGAAAAAGGCTGATAGCCGATTATTTGCCGAAAGTTGTTTACTTGGCCGATAGTCAAAAAAAGCTAATAGTGCCGTTATCGTACTGTTAGAGTCAGAATGGACAGGCAGTGATGTTAACCTAACCCGAATCAAAACATTTATTATTCCAGAAACGTAAACCTAATTTATTAATGAAGCTACATTATATAAAGTCAACTTTTAATGTAATAACCTTATTAATTTACATTGATACCTTGTGTTGGGGTGCACCTTCCAGAAAAATCGAAGCCAGGTTGTGACAGTTTGGTTTTTTTAAGGACTAGTTTTGTGTTTATTTGGGGTGACAGCCAGGTCTCTCTCCTGGCATTTAAGATTTTAAGTCAGTCAAATCAGTTTAAATATGTGTATCAAACCCTCACAAAGGACATATATGGCAACATAATATATCCCAAATTGAATGACACACAAATTCAATACACAACACACACAACACTTGGAGTTTTAAGGTGAAAAAAGGTTTGCTGTATTATCAGTCTTTTTAAGTCACAACTCAAAATCACAACATTCATCATCTCTTCCTTTTAACTAAAAGACGTTTTGGTTTCTTTTAATCAGATATAGGTTAAGGGATGTTTATTTACCTTGACCGTTTCAGAGGTAACTTCCTCCTTCAGAAAGCGTCCAACTGACAGCCGGAGTGGCATGTCAGCTGGCTGCTATATATGGCAGTCATGGTTGATTATTGATTGCACAACGCGGCGTTTTGCTGGTAAAATGAATGACAGCGGTGGAGTGCAATTGAAGCAATCCGGGAGAATATTGTTTAAACGGGTGGAAATAGCGGTTGAAACAGAGAACCAAGATAGGAATAAGGGATCTGACAACCTGAACTCTGCTTGTCTATCGTGGCTTTTACCGTATGCTCCGTGCTGCCCACTCGACTGCTCTCTTCTCCAAACTGAGTGAGTCCATTTTAAACACACTTGAATTGAGGTGCGAACGTATGACGAGTTCGGGGGGTGTGTACTGGTGGTCAACCGGTGATGTAATGCAGATTGTCACACTCCCTCCCCCCTGAGAAAAGCCCAACGTACAGAGGCCTCTTCACCAACATAACTCTACAATCTCTGCAGAGAGCCACGCGTGTTTCCGTGACCGTGGCGCGTGCTCAGCTCGTTTTAGTAATGTTTGGCTGATACTATTGGTCGGCCGATACTATCGGTGTGGCCGATAGTGTTGAGGCCGATAGTAGCTAATTAATAATTAGTACTATCGGAGCCAATACTATCGGCCTGCCGATTAAACGGTCGTTCTCATAAAATGTCCTCAAGGTTGGCAGGTCTGTGACACGGCATTTTTCTTTGATAGGAGCTGCTCGAATTGCTCAGTCGGCTCGGTGTTTCAGTTCTCCTTCCTGTTGCTTCAGTGTCGTGCACCGGACGGGGTGGAGTCACATGACTACACACACTGTAGTACGTTTTTAAGGGGACATTACAGGAACACACACAGTGATTTAAGTATACAATTTAAAAAAATCTAAATTACTGACATGGGCAAGATAACGTTGGCAAGAGGTTTTGAATGTCTGCCTCGGTTAATTTTCGATTAATTGCCCAGCCCTATCATATTGTCTTCACTGTCACTGGAGATTAACTCACAAAACACTAAAAACCTGATTTCTGTATTCTGTATGAGCTGGAGACATGAGAGTGACTTTTGGCTTAGATGGGACTGGAGGGAGTTGCAGTTTTCAAAATGAGACAAAATGAAAACAGTAATTTAATAATTAAATTTTTGTAGTAACAATCTGTCAGAAGTTTCTGGCTGGTGGCCCTGTGTTGGACGACAGGTCACAGAGATTCATTCAAGAATGACAGTTTTGGCTCTAGGAGGTTGAATAAGGCAGCGTTTAACAGATTTACCATCACTGAGCTGTAAAAAAAATGCTCTGACATCCAACTCTGTGAGACAACGCCTGTGTGTTAGTGAATTTGGGTATTGAGGTTTTAAATAAAACTGTGTACAACATAACAGAAAGAAACACTAAGTCTACAAATGATGTTGCTATGTAGGTACAACTTTACTGTCAGTAATCTTATGTCTGCACAACAATTTGTGCTGACATGAGGAGTCTCAAAGGAATGATCATTGCATTAAACTACATAGTAGCATAAAGCATCAAGCATAAGGCATGTCTTCAGATCTCATTTTGTGAGATTTCAGCAGATTTTTTGTAGTTTTTTTTTTTTTTTTTTTTTTTTTTTTTTTTTTACCATTGGCTTAAATAAAATGATTGTCTACATTGTGTATTATGAAAGACAATAAATAATGACATTAAATTTCTGTCCAGCCTTATTGCTAAGTATGTAGGTTGAGAAAAGGATGAGGCCTACAACTGAGCCCTGAGGGACACCACAGGTCAAGTTTTGCTGAGCTAGATGATGTGTTACATATTATAACAGTGTATGTTCTGTTTGAGAGATGGGATGAGAGCCAGTTCAGCGCTGGACCAGAGTACAACCATAACCAGAAACACATTTACCTTATCAGTCTTGAATTTCCGTTTTTTCCCCAGCTGTTTTTTAATGGAACAAAAGGCCCTATTTTTTTTAAATTAACTCCTTACTGTCTCCTCTCTATTCTTACTCATGTCCTGTGTAGAGAGTGTAGTCCAGTTAGGCTTACAGTGAGCAGTGACTTCAGCTCAGTCCACTTTAGCTCAGGAGCAGTTATGTTGTAGTTGTTGTGTGTTATGTTATTTTTGTATGGATGGGTTGACTATGGAATGGGTTGAAATGAATTGCCCTTCTGGGACTAATAAAGTATTCTGAATCTGAATCTGAATCGGAGCAGCATAGTGAACATGGCAGTACTTGAAAAGAAAAGATTTTTAACTGGGATTGGTAGTAATCACTTCCGTTACAGGCAGTGGAGATTGCTCAAATAATTACAGTAATATAAGTAAAACAAGATAATCAGATAATCATAGAATCACCAAAATAGAACAATAAAAATAACAAATTAATGAAATAAGATAAAATAAAATAAAATAACAGCAGCAATAAAAGCAGTATCGCTGGGTGCCTGGTGCTATATCTCCCAACTTTGTTTTATTCTTTTTTTTACAGTCTACTGTATAGAAATGTCACGAGCCACATGTGGTGTCTGCTGCTATTGACCTTTTATTTCTTAAGGTTGCTGTAAAGTTCTTAATAGAAGAACTGTTTAAAAAAAACGTAACTGAGTTGAAACTGCCATTTTTAACACTTCCATGTTCACATTTGTTTATGGTGGATGGTTCCAAGTGTTATCCTAGCCCTGTAGTGCATCTTCACATTCGCAAAGTGAATCCAGTAGGAAAGCATACACTATCTTCTTAAAACAAACAGAAAAAAAAGAACTTGAGAGCTTTTTTGGCAAAGCTGTCTCCTAAGGAAGTGTTACTGTCAGTGTCCACAACTGCTGTATCTTTCCATAGAACTGAAAATATGCTTGCTTGCTGTTTGCCAAGGTTGTTTTTTTGTGACATATAATCACTTCTTGTTGAGCCTTTTAAATGCAGTGAAAACCAGAGATACAGATTGTCATCCATTTCTAAACCTCATTAGAATTTCAACACTCTCAAGACACGGCACAACATTCCTGAAGTCAAAAGACACAGAACTTTTCTATTTTCACTTTTAGGAAGAAACTAAATTTTTTATGGCACTTGCAGACAAAACCATAAAACAAGCCCACTGTTTCCACACAGGTTAAGGGTTGTTGGCCTGAAAGCAGATTATTTTGACCTGAGATCATAATCAACCTGTCAAAATCAGGCCTGATGTTTCTTGTGTGTAGTTCAAGTCTTTCACATCCAAATAAAATATTTGGAAATGAAATTCATGCCATCAATCTGTTAAGCTTTTCAGCTTCTTGTTAGTAACACATGGACATAGTAACACTTCTGCATGCTGCTGAAAAAATAAAAAATAAAGGAGAGAATCCCCCACGATGTTGCATAGCTGACATATTGCAGTACTTAACCTAAAATTATTTGGGGAAAAGTGATTTGGACCACATCATTACTAGGCAGAAAAACAAACTTGTCTCGTTTACTGTCAGCCTGACAGAGAGGCATAGTGCTCAGTTCAGATAGATGGATTAACACAACAAAATATTCAGCAGTGACAGCAGAGAGGAAAAAAAATGCTGACTGCACTTTGACCAGTTGGGGTCAGTAAAATTTTGTTTTGTGAATAAGTCCTTTATATCTGATTAAATAATAATATCCTTAAAAGTCAAAACCAGAATTGTCTGGAGTTAATGGCTCATTATCATTATTGAGCTCTAAAACATAATTTACCAAACCGTTTGGAAATGCATAAACATTTTCAAATGCTCCAAGTGATATTAACAAAGAGTCACCAGATGTCAACAAATCAGTTAAAATAAAATTGGTTGGGAATTCAGTGGTTGGTTCAGTCAGTGTTACAACTACACACAGTGGCCGCTTTATTATATACACCTACGCAATCTAATCAAATCCAGTACAATCCAATCCAATCCAACTGTTGTGCCATAAAGTTTCCTTTTCTGCTGCCTATAATGCTCAGCTTTTCTTGTTGTCACAGTAACAGAGGTGTTCATTCACTTCTATGTTTGGCATTGAGCTCATAGTTAGTGCTGCTGTTGGACTGGACTGCAGTTTATTGAGAGGTGTTTCCCATATTCTGTCCCCCCTCATGTAAATAAATAGGGAGGACAAAAAATCATAAAACACCTCTCAATATAATGTAGTCCAGTAGCAGACCTCTGCAAACTACAACCTCAGTAATAAACACAGACTTAAACTGACACATTCTCCACAATGTCAACACAAACTGAACATTATAAACTTTGTTAAAAGGTAGTATTTATAGCAGAGCTGCTGACCTGAACTGCATTAGACTGGACAGGTGGACCTGATAAAGCTCACTAACAGCGATCTAAGTCTATTCACTTTTCCTTTTTGTCCTGAAGGGGTTAAATGCCTTTGTACAAGTTGTGTGTGGCGTCACTGTTCATCTGTTATTTGTTGTAGATCATCGAACTCATCTTTCCACAGGTGTCCATCGTGTGGCCCGACCAGCACACCAGTTTGTTTGACCCAGAGTGGCTGAGGAAACGCTGCTTCTCTTCTGCCGCCAGACAAGCAATGCAAGAAGAGCTTTTCATCAATGGTGAGACCAAATTCCAGATTTTTCTTTTACAACGTGATATATCTTTATCTTGTACAGAATTACCGCTGGGGGGGCAACTTTTGCTCTTTGTGTGCACAGTTTTCTCCATGTAGACCTGCGGTGCAGAGGCAGTGTATGCAAAAACATATATGTATGCTCATGCCTCTTTGCATGCATAATTTGGGACTGAACTGAAGCGTGCATGAAATTAAAGTTAATAACCATAGTAATGTCATCCATGACCAGTTATCAAAGACATCTGTAACTTGACATTTCATCATGTTTTATTTTATTACGCTTTATCAAGATGATCACTGAAGCGTCTGTCTTCTTTTCCTTCCACAAAGGGCCTCATTTGAAACTCTTATGTAATCTTTGCCATGTCCCTCATGACATTTGATGTCTGTTTTAAAAATCAGTGTAAAAATCAGCCTGCTGGAGATTCTGCCTCAGCAGCGCTGGACAGAAATACATGCAGTAACATCAGTGTTTTATTACTATCCATATAAATTTAGATGCACAGTATCTGGATGACGTAGGCCTTTTTACTTTTTGAAAGGTGAAAGAAATGCAATGTGTCATTTTCATTGTGGACATCATTTTGGTCTGCACTGGAAAAAGTTGCTCATATTGTTGCTGCCCTTTCTTGATTTGGTGTAATTTAATTCACTCTGCCAACACTGATGCTTTCATATAGCGTGTCTTGTTTTTCTGTTTGTTTGTATTGGCCATTTTTTTTATCAAGAGTGACCAACTTCTATGAGAAATTTAATGTGGGTGCACCAACAATTTATGACTAGGAACAGACACATTATGAATAAAATACTTATTCATATGCGCACCATTTCATTGTGTCTGTAATTTAGTGGCAGGTCTTGGATGTGAATATGTGTAACTGTAGGAACATATTTCATATCTGAAACTAAGTGCTCTTCCTGAGAGGGAAAAAAACACTCCTGATGTGAACTGTAATATCCTGATTTTTTTTCTTTTGTTTGTAACATTACAAGGTGCCTAAGACAGGCAGTTTTTCTCCTGACAGGAAAGAGAAACACACATTATAGTGAGTTTACAATAGCCCATTACGTTTAACAGTGTACCAGACAGGAGAGGAGAGAGTTCAGCTGTGGAACAAGGTAGCAGCGTTTCAGCCGAGCGGGGGATGGACTCCAGATAGTTTGTGTACACACGTGGTCCTGAAGGACCCACAGGGCTGAGCGGCTCCTGCTCTGTCTCTGTTCCAGACTGATTAAGGGGTGTGTGTGTGTGTGAGTGTGTGTGTCGACTGGTAAACTTCTCTTCCCTGTAGTTGTAGCATTATTACACCACACATAATAGACTTCGTAGTGTCTTTATTTTTTCCAAGCACTACCAGCTCTGAGCCAGGAGTGCTCAGTACTCTCTCTGCACACACACACAAACAAAATACAACATGACACACACACGCACATGCATGCACACACACATGCATACACATAGTCTCTGGGTTTAATTATTTCCCCTTGAGTGCCAGTCTGAAATTCCTCCTGCCGAAAAGTACCGGAAGGTCTGCGTTTTCAGATGCATGATGAACAGTGTTCACGTCTGAGGGCTTTGCTCATATCCTACCTGTTTGTTTTCTCCATGACGTTAAGTCACTGAGGCATCGTCCACGGTCAGAATCTCTGTTTCCTTTTTCATGCAGTGCACCTACACTTTACAGGCCCGGCTCTGCCTATAAAAGTGTTCTCAACAGTGAAAGTGTAGCACACACAGGACACTGTGAGGTCAATATGATAATAGGAGCTGTGGGGATATTACTCACGTTGCACCATACCTCTTTTTTGCCTAGTGTCTGGGATGGGTTTTTTTCCTTCTTTTTCTTTTGTCGTTTCCATGGAGTCGTGACCCCAGGAAGCAACATAGTAGTAGTTAGTATCAGTGACATGAAACTAGTACTATTCATGAGGGCTTCTTGTGTATCTAATACCAACTTAAATATATGGATGTAGGTAGGGCACCCTGTATTTGTGCCACTGATACAGCTGAACAAGCTGTTATGAAGCCATTCATATGCAATCTGTTATGTGGAGTTAAGAGCTCAAACCATCTTACTTTGGGGAAATTTCAGTTTTGGGACAAACGTAGTCTCAGGTGAGGTTCACGATTAAATTTATTAGTGTGTAAACCTCCATTTACCTCACTATCAGGCAATAAATTTTACAATTAAATTACTTTCCATGCATAATAAGAAAGCTTTTCAGTTTCTTCAGTTCTTTAAACTCTTGAACTCTGATTTCCCCTTAACTTTTCACTTAAGTAAAGTTAGAAAACAAACAAACAAACAAAAAAGCCAACATATGTAACCTCTCTCTATATTGTACAACAGTATCACATCCATGTTGTGTCTCTGCTGGTTGCAGCTTCATTGAAGCTCCATCACACTGATATCGAGTGAAATATTTATAGCCAAGTTGCCATTGTTTTATGGCTGCAGCATTACATCAGACAGAAACAATCTACGTGTCTTCTGCATCATTTTAGACACATTTCTCTGGAATTCAGCAGCTCATGTTTGAGATCTTTGGAAACCTCGGGATCTCCAGTAGAATTTAAAATAAAGTTGCATATGTTTGAACAAAGCAACATACATTTGTAATGTCAAATGCACACTCTGAGCAACCTGTTAGTTTCCCTACTATTTTTCCCTCACACCCAAGGTACATAACTAAGGTGTGCACAGCCTGCATGTAAAACAGTTTAAGACAATAAACCCTCCGCAAACCCGTAGTCTTTATAAATATACAGAGCTTATTCAGGCTCCCTCCTGCCTCTGCCATATGGAAAATTGATTTAGGGCGAGGGTCAAGAAAAGATCTGCATGTTCTTACACAAGCTCACCATCGAATGCAGTTTATTTCTTGTGACCAAACAAATTCCCACCTGAAGGTAATTGTCCATGTGTAGTCAGTAATTTAAATTGTAATCATTAACTATCCACTCAGCATCCAGTTATCTGTTCAACTGAACCAGAGACTGAAGCAGAGAAAATGGGGAATATTATAATTTCACTATTACCATAAAACTTGTAAAAGCCGGCTCCCAATTAGAGTCCCTTTTATTAGCTGGCTGTGGCTACATGTTTTGACAAATAAATGCCAGTTCCTATTAGAATCTGTGTTACTTCAAACCTTCAAATCAAAACTATTAACTGTTGTGGTACGTCAGGCTGTTTATCCTCCACAGGGGGCGGGGCTTCTCTTGCCAGGGGAAAGCACCTTTCCCTGGACAACAGGTGAGGTTTCTCCTGTCGCTTTGACAGATATTTTTTCTGTATCCTCAGTGTTCCAGTAACGTTTTTTGCTTTACTTAGTTTTTGCTGAGCAACAGTTTTGTTCAAGAGGAAATGAAGGCAGGTCCCAAATACAGGCCGGTTGCTACTGATGACTAACACAAATAAAAGCCTGGGCTAATAATTGAAGTATGTCATTGACAAGAGGCCCAGTGAGAAAACAAATAACAATTATTATTCAGTTCATAGGTTTCACATTCTTCACTGTTAATCTGCCAATCTACAGTACAGACAGTCATGGAATAACTAAATTTGATCAGATGATGATCCCTGAAACTACATCTTATCAAATACAGGCCTGATGTCTATCAGTTTGGGGGTCCTTGCCTCTGAAGAACCACTGATGTAAACCAGCCTGTTAGGGTTAGAGTTAGGGTTATAAATGGGCTGAGGCAATATTCAAATTTTTTATCGCCTAGCTATTGGATAAGGCAAGCCAAACTTTAGTCAAATACCCATAATCGTCATAGGTGTGTCATCATGTTGTGCAGGACCTTTGGAAATAACCCTCACAAAGTGACGTGTTATTTTCTGGTTGGCAAATGCACTTTGAACTTTTGACACACATGAAGAAGAAGAGTGCTGATGCCAGCTTGGCCCATGGGTTCATGGCAGGCTTGTGTCACTCACATCACACTCTCCTTTGTACTGATATTTGTATTTGTAGAACGGTATGGTCCTTTATTAAATCTTATAGTGTTGCTTCCACTGCACTGTTTTCTGTGGAGCTGCCAAGGTTTACTGTTCTTTGCTGCACTTCATGGCGCCTGTTGTACTTTAAGGCAGGAGGTTAAATATCTTGTGATACTTTATGACACTTTGGTTTATACTGGGGGCTGAGAACCCAGGGCTAGAGTTTGATGTAGATGCAGGTTCAATGTCAACTGTATTTTATGATTTTTTTTTTTTAATGAAAAGCTCTCAAGGTCTTGAGAGAGAAAATGATGACACTACAAGTGGGATCAACTTTTTCTCACTAAAGTAATGCTCTCCTGCTTTGCTGATAAGTTGTATTATCTGAAAAAATCCTAGCCTTGAGCTTTAAATTGCCAGTCAAAGCATTACTGGCATTTTATCAGTTGGGCTCCTTGGATATCGTCTCTGTACAAAAGGTTAAAAAGTCAAAACATATATAAGAAACTCTATATTTGATGGTTCTAGGGCATACTTTATGGTACTTCTTTGTGCTCTGTGGTACCAGAAAGATATTTTTCCTATCTCGAGTGATTAAAGAGGGACCATATTGAGTTTAAAGTTTCTCTGCCGATTCTACTGACTCTTGGTCTGAACTCAGCCAAACAGCAGCTGATTTATCAGTTCCCTGTCTGGCTGGTGTTTTCCTTTCGCCATTTGGTTTGAATGTAGTTTTCTTTCCCTCTCTTATGTCACCCTCTATTATGACACTTCACTAAAAGCCTCTTGGAAATATTGCTGTGGTGGTTCATCAATGACAAAACAAGTATCATTCTCCAAATCTGTTTCACCAGACTGCACACTGATCACATGGCATCAGCAGAGCCTGCCATGTGAGCGTGTATGTGTGTGTGCGTGTGTGTGTGTGTGTGTGTGTGTGTATGAGGACACACATGTTCACCCACACAGCTTTGCCCTGTATGTACAACTTGAGAGGAATTTGAGGAAGTATAAGAGCAAACTATTACTACCGTCATTTAATTTGTCAAAATCAGCTTTTATCATGATGTAGTGTGCTATTTCAGTCAGTTGAGGGTTAGTGTTTTACATAGTTTCTGTTTGCGTGTTTGTGTCCAGACTATGCAGAGCAGCATGCGAGGTTTATTTACATCTGACAGTGTTCAGTTTTCTGAATCTCTGGTCTCATGTTGAAGAATGGAAAATAAACAAAGAGATATGCATGTACTTGACCTTCTAGTAATAATTTGTAGCTATCCTGAAAGTTGATGAGTCGAATCATCCGTTGGAACCCCCGAGTCGACTTGAGTTGAGGGCTGTTTATTTAAATTTATCCAACAGATTCAGCACCTGGAGTGAAGTGCAGAGCATCTGCTGTGTGTGAACAATGCAGTAAAGACTGGTGATGTGAAAGCTGACAAATCTAAATGTTTACTGAGGGGCAATCTTGGGTGTGTACACAATATGTAAAGAAAAAAAAACAGGCGAGTACAGTTATGATGAAGGTCCAGTAGGTGGTGGCAAAAACCACTAAATGTCATCATATTTTATTTCTTCATTCACGGCAGTGAGTGTCAGTTTCCGTTTCCTTATGAGTGCTATGATTTTAGGTGTGAAGCAGCTCTCTGAGGGGAAACAGCTGTGGGTGTGCTCCGTGTGGACGTGACGGCTTGCTGTCTCTGACGAAGCAGTGAGGGCGAGGCTGTGGTAGCAACTGGCTAATATGCTAATTATATAACTGTAGCTGTGAAAGCAAACAATGGACTGATATTGGCTCTTCATCAAAACCAAACTAAAAATGATATTTGCGCTTCTGTAGCATTCTGTAATCCAGTGACAATTTTTCATGGTTAGATTATCAAATATGGCTCAGTGTTCATGACTGTTGCGGGGCGGGGCTTCCTGGTTGTGTGAACAGAGCTCTGGTCATGAGCCGGTGTGCCAGCAGGCAGGGGGGTGGGCAGCGACTATTTGCATATTCATTGATCCGCAAATTTCTAATGAGGGAAAGATTCAGAGTTACATTAAGTTTTTTTTTTTTTTAAGGCACTAAGAGATGCTTTTCATGGAACAAACTTCTACATATGTAATACTGATGAACAGAGATTATTTTTTACAGGGCTGAATAAATGACTGGAGGAGGACTTAAATCCCACATGCCTCTAAACTCCAGCTAAAGCTGAGCTGTTAAGCCATGCAGAGCCACCAGTTGGTTTTATTTCACTTTTCTAAACATGGCTGCAAATAAAGAGTAGAGCAACAAAAAAAATTGCAGTTTTCATTCAGGATTTTTTTTTTGACGTTTATGGTTCCAATTTCGTGTACATGGTCACACCCCTAGTAATGATGCTGTAATGTCCCGTTCGGGGAATCTATGAATTCCTGGTGGAGCGTGTTGCAGTCAGGGTGTTTACAGCACAAACAGCTTGGTCTGTTGTATGTCTGTTGTCAGATGTAATTGTGGTTACACACATAAACAGCCAAACTTCATATAAATGAGGTGCGTCTTCGACGATCAGGGCATTTTTCAACAAATTTGTCCCTTGGTCACCCATGCATAAAAAAACTCTTCACGCTGTACGTTCCTGTTGTTCCTTCACTGCCCAGCAATTTTAGGGGAAATTTCCCTTTCATTATCACCTTTTAGAATATTTCAACACCTTGGCATCAGTCTGTGTGGAAAGCTTGGTCATTATAGTGATTTGAACTTCTCATTTCTCTAGCAACTCAGGCCTCCTGCTTAGCACTTCCACTAATGCTGAAAGTTGGCAAAACGACATAATCTGACAACCTCCCACCAGGCGCAGCGGAGTTTGGGAGTCCAAATCACTGATGGAGAAACAGGCAAGTTCAGCTGGGAACTGTGGGAAGTGACAAGAGTGCTGAAGAACACTGTTCGCTCTGTCTCTTGATTCAGGAAGCAGACCTGTCATCCAGTCCTGTGTCATGAATAAAGGTGTGTTTGTTGAAATTAGTGAGGGGTGGAGCAGCAAATCCAGCAATGCACAGTGATACAGTGGCTTATTTTACACACAGAACCTTTGTAAACACACAGGTACAATTTGATAGAAGAAAAACATCAGGGCTGGAAGTGGCTGTGACTTCATTTACTAGTTTTTTATTCAAATGCCAAGACTTGTGGGTGTGGTGAGAATTCAATTATAATTACTTTGGAAATGCTTACAATAATGAAGCTTTGTCCAGTTTTTTCAGCCACATTTTTTCCTCTACAAGGAACACTTGCTAATTTGTCAGGTTAATTTTGTGTTATAGTTCAGGGAAAAATGTATCACCACAAATAAACACTAATGAATATGAAGTGTGGCGGCAGCATGGTAATGTAATAGGCATAAACTGCTTTGCTTACACAGGAACTGGAACTGGATGACAAAAGTTCCAGTTCAGTGATTTCACTAATGACTTTATTTGCTCATATATGCAGCGACATAACAGTTTTGATGGCTTTTGACTTAATTAAGTGAAGATAAAGTAATGAACTTGTAATTATGTAATGTTTTGTTGTTTTATTCAGTTATGTTGTTATAAATGGTAGCGGCTGAATCTGATTTATGAGGCTGACACTCACTGAAAGGGGTCGCTTATGCCCATGTGGCTTCAGGCATTGCAGTGTGTGTGCATTTCACAGACAGTCCATTGAAGGAAGCTGATCCAAGCGCTGTGATAAAACTTAACTAACTCAAACAAAGCTCCTTGGATAACACGGCGGCTTGAGTCGAGCAGAGGCTTTGAAGGCGCTCCCAGCTGCAGAGGGAAGCGACGCGGCCTCCAGTTCAGAGCCCAAGCTCAACGAGCGGGAGCCAAACTGCCGTGAGCTGCCTGACAGCCGCAGGAGCCGCAGCTTCAGGTTTCCTCATCTGGAAAAGCCACTGTGGCAGACCAGGGCTGGAGGGGGGGTCAGGGGGGGATTATGCACACACTGTCTTGTCGGACGGTCAGATGTGTCCCCTCATGCCCCCTCCAGCGAGAACCTCCGTGTTTTCACTCAAAGGAAACCCAGAAACCCAGAACAGGAAACCCGAGGCGCCCACTTTAGACTCCATCGCCGGTTCTCACACACAAAGTCTTTCTAGGCAAGAAAACACTCTGACATTACATCTCAGTTTAACCCTTTGAAACCTGAGCAAATTCAAAAAACTGTCAAACAGAAAATTAAGTTCTGTAAAAAATTTATAAATAAATAAATAAAGTCAATAAAAATGTAAAAAAATAAGAAAATAAATAATAATAGAAATAATAAATGAATAAAAATTAAGAAAAAATACTGGAACATTTTTA
>OMLB01055120.1:0-11906 GCA_900302555.1 Myripristis jacobus
TCGTTTTTCTTTTACTTAGCTGATTGGTTCTTGCCATAATATGATTGATAATATGTTGTCCAATAGGGCTGTCGGCTGTGTAGTATCCTGACTTCTGCACAACACAACTGATGGTCCCAACCCCATTGATAAAGCAAGAAATTCCACTAATTAACCCTGATGAGGCACACCTGTGAAGTGAAAACCATTTCAGGTGACTACCTCTTGAAGCTCATGGAGAGAATGCCAAGAGTGTGCAAAGCAGTAATCAGAGCAAAGGGTGGCTATTTTGAAGAAACTAGAATATAAAACATGTTTTCAGTTATTTCACCTTTTTTTCGTTAAGTACATAACTCCACATGTGTTCATTCATAGTTTTGATGCCTTCAGTGAGAATCTACAATGTAAATAGTCATGAAAATAAAGAAAACGCATTGAATGAGAAGGTGTGTCCAAACTTTTGGCCTGTACTGTATATCCTAAGAATTATTGATATTATTTTTTTTGTTTTCTTTGAATTTTATAGTCTGTATTTAAGTTCTAGTCTTCCATTTTCTGTTCTTCCTTCCTACAGTGTCACCGAACTGACCCAATTTCCACACACAGATGAATTAAGTATCATCTTAAATTATCTTACCCTGTCATTACAATTTAAAATACAACTGTGCTTTTTGGCCCGCTAGGTTAGATGAGCAGCTCGGCCAGACGGAGCGCCACTAAACGGCTGCAGCCCGGCAGACTCATTTCAGATGACTGGGGCTCAGTGGGTGAAAGCTCCTGTAGAGCGTCGGGCAGCCCCACTTTATTGTCCCAACAACCGGCAGTAATGTCACACCTCAATGTGTAACCTAGCCTTGACACCTCTCACACTGGTTCGCTGCCCTGCAGTGGTTTTAGCACACCGCTGGGCCTAGTTACAGATTGTCCTCGTGAATGACGCTCACTAGCAAGGTGACTCAGCGCTTGCCCCGGTGTAAATGCCACTACTTCACATCACATTGATAGCCGCGTTTGTGCATGTGTATGTGTGTGTGTGTGTACTTGTTAATGCTGCATAGTGAAGACTGGAATGCATTTTTAACCAACAGAGTGGGGACATTTATGGGAAATTCTGGCTGGTCCTCACAACCACTTCTGCTTTAATGGTTAGGTTTAAGGTTAAGGCTAGAATTAGGTTTAGGTTGAGGTTAGGGTAAGAGGTTTGGGTTAGGCACGTGTTGGTTATGGTTAAGATAGGGAAAAGGCTGTAAAAGTTTTCCACACACGTGTTTTTCCACACACATGTGCTGGCCTGGCTCAGCTCAGTTTGATTAGGCACGTGAGCCTAACTGATGGTGAAGCACCACGGGTCGCTTGCGGGCATGTTGACTAGTTTTTCTTCCCTTCTAGCGCCCCACAGGACTCTTTTATTTTCAAAAAATCAATAAGACCAACTCGAATTGGCTGCTTCACATGAACAACATTAGTGTAACTAAGAAACTCACTGACAAAAAATGTTTCACGTGCTTTGGACCTACCTATAGAGACGGTGCATCACAACTCGGCGCAGCCTAAAGTGCCAACGGAAAAACCCTGAGTGTCTGCTCCATATCCTTATCTGTGACAGGCCAACTCAGGTCGCCCTCCTCTCTCTCCCTCTCCGGCTAATTGGTTAATGGGATACATGACTTCAGCCTAAGTGGGAGAACAGTGACAAGAACAGAACGGCAGCGCTGTTTTTGTATCTTGTCTTTGGGGAAGTCAATTGCACAATAATGTGTAGGTAAATATCTTCTCCTCTAATAAACAGAGCTATTGTCTTTCTCTTACATTGATTTTGACTCTCACGAGTAGTTAATCTTTAGATCTGACACTGCCTCACTGAGTGCTATTGTACTAAATTGTGCTAAATAAATGAGTGCTATTGTTCCAACTTGTTTGTTCGCCAGCCTTTTCATACATTATGATGTATTATTTACAGCTGAACAGCTCCATTCCACAATATGACACCCACCATTTTTAAATACATGCTCACCCACAAATACGTTTGCAAAATGATGGATGGCATGACAGAAAAACCCACTGTAGTAGTTATTTTAAGGATATACGCTAACTTAAGCCCAGGTTGACAAAACAATATTGCTTTTACAGACCTGATTCCCTATATTGGTGAGATGCTGAAAGAAAAACGTTTTTTTTTTTTTTTTCGTGGCATTTATCACTGTTTAACAGATACAGAAAATCACAGTTATTGCTTTTCTCTTCTCTAGTTTTTATATTTCAGTTTTTTTTTTTAATTCAACAATGGGTTTAATTATGGCTCATTATTGTTCTCATCTCATTTTCTTTTCCTATTCTCCTACTTGATGATTAGAATTAACCTTGGTCCCTCTCTTTATACTTGTATGGCTTATGCGGTCACTGTTACAAGCGGGATAATAACATTGATGTGTCTTGTGCCTCTCCAGGAAGCAATGGATACTATTCTGGCTGTCTACCTAATTGAGCCGTAATTTCTATAATTACTCTAAACCTATTTTTAATTAGACAAACATTTTGTAATAAATTATTGGCACAGTAAGAGTAAATGGTTCTGCACCTCGCAAGTATGGAGTTAAGTATGAGTGTGGCACTCTGTACACACATATATACGTTTACACACACAGGCACAGACACACAGAGTAACTCAGCCTTTATCTAGTAGATGAAAACAGCTCTATTTGGGCACTGGCTCGGAGCACTAGAAGATAACGCTGGAAATTAGAGCGTATAAAAGCTTCCCCACTGGGAGAGCCATCAATGGGTTTACTGGCAACTATTGCTCAGTGTGTGCATGCATTTTTGTCCATGAGTCTGCATATGTGTGCATGTGTGGTATGTGTGCTCTTGTGTGTTCATGCACAGGTACACATATATGGAGAGTGTGTGTGTGGGTGGCTTATAAGTGGGAGAGGAGTGCAGGTCTCTGGAGAATTATACTGTAGCATGCCCTCCCAGCTCACTCCCTGCCTCCCCCCTCTGCGTCTCTCCCTTCCTCTTTGCTTTCCTCTGTTTCCCTCTCTCCCATTCTCTCTCTCTCCTTCTTTCTCATGGTTTGATTTGAGGCAGAACTCAATTCCTCAATTCCACACCCTGAGTGCCGTTGATAACGGGCCCGCTCGCTGCAGTCAGGCCCCAGAGAGGGACACAGTGTGCCCACAGAATGGCAGAAAATCGAATTCCTCAGAAGACAATGAGGTCCATTTGTAGAGTTAAGCCGGATGAAAGGCCCATATTTAGCTGGCCACTGTTTCAACCACCATCTCCCTGTTTCCCATTGTCGGCCAGAGAAAAATAAAGCTTATTTAAGAGAAAGAAAAGTTGTGAAAAACTGTTTCGCCCCTGTTAATTAGTGAGCGAAGCCAGCAGCCTGCTGATACTTTCTATGTTTTCTGCAGCTATTTCAGTATTTATGCATTGTATTCTATGGATGATTGACACATGCTTAAAAAGCAGATAAACCCCCCTCTTAAAATGTATTGACAACAACAGAGGAGTAATTACATATATTTAAAATCAGGATTAAGATTTTTGTTTAGCTTAATGTATCGACAGAATTAAACAAAATGTTTAATTTACAGCATGGGCTCTTTCTTTTGCTAAACAATAGAGGACTATTTGTACTGGGTTTGTGTCAATAAATGCAAAAGGGATTTAAGTTTCACATACAAGCAGCAACAATATTAGAGTTTTGAAGAACCATACTACAAAATCAAAATTCATTACAACCTCTTTACCTCTTCAATACCAACTCAGCCCTTACTTTAACCCCTGCAACAGACAAATGCAATGGAAGTACAATGCTGCTAATTGATAACATGAGCAATGTAATGCAGAATAATAAGCGTTAATGGAATATTACACACATGGGCATTGGCCCATGTGTGTTCACTGAAGCACACCACCATTAGTCCAGGTTATTCCTCATTAACTAAACGTCACATTGATTCCTCCAGTGGTGCGGTAAATGGAACAGGCCTCGGTCAATGATCCATCTGCAAATGGGTTCTTTGACTAAGAAGGGATGTTACGCACAAATGACATGATCTCACCTCACGCCACAAACTAGGGGAAAAAGCAGCAAATATTACACTTTTAAATAAAAACCTTATTGGAGACATGAGCTGGATGCTCTTGCACTTAGACTTAGGTTACTTTGTGATGTGTGATGTTCAGTGCATTCCAGTGGCAGTAGTAATTTATGTTTTTGTCAAACCCTGCTTTCAATCAATAACTTGTATACTTGGAGTGATTCCAACATTTCCCAGAATGACTTTTGACAACCACAAGAGAATAAATCATTCACTGTGCTCTACAGGTGTGGGTGGAGAGCAATAGTGCCAATGTAAGTTTTGCAGCCAAAATCCCATGTGCCTGGTTCTTCAAATTGCAAAAAATCCCTTGCAGATTATGCTATATTTCATATGCTACCAACACCAAAACCATAGAGATGCAAGCTTTGTTTGTGCTACATTATGGTGTACAGACACTACTGTCATTAAACCATCAGAGGAAGCCGTCCCTCCACTGTAAATGATGACAAACAAATGATGAATTTCTCTCAGTATGATCACAGAGCACTAGTTCAAAATGGTGTGTACAGAAAAAAAAAACTTGCCCTTTGACTCTCAAGGACTGGCATCAAAACCTGATGTGTCAGATGGTTGAAGGATTTTCTATAATTAGCTGAAGCTGCACTGGGAATATCCTGACATGACAATGAAGTCATCTACTGTACACTTGATCAAAATGAGGCCAAAATATATGCAAGGTACATCATTAACAGCTGTTTTAGGGTGTTTTTCCTTCATTCACTTATTATCTATATGTAGATAACTTAGGCTTCTTCTCCATTGCAATAGTGATAAACCTTTAGCATGAAAAATCATAAATTTTTCATTCACAAAAGGTCCAGTTCCGGTTGATTTTTTGGTTCCTGCTTGACTTGTGTGACTCACGGGTCAACAGGACCCTGAGGGCAGGACTTCTGGATTGTTTATCTCTGATTGGTTATACACTGGTGCGTCACTGAATCGACTGAAGGTGAGAGCCAGGGGTCACAATCTTTAAATTCAACAAGGGCTTGAGGTACTGAAAATAAATGAAAAGGAAACATTGCTGCATTTTAGAAAACCGGGGCATGAGTGTGATCCTGACCAGTGTTGACTAAAAATAAACTGGTGTACATTCATAAACATGTAATCATTGGGAAAAGAGGAAGAAAATTATGATTAAGTTACCTGTCTTGTTAAATCTGCTATGCAATTCACCTTTTTACATCATTACTGCAACCACTGAAGCACAAATTGTACCAAAAAGCAGGTATGGCATTTCCTATTTGCCTACATTTGGGTGAGTTCTTGTTTCTGGTTGTGCAGTGAAAAAGGCCCACACACAACCAGACATGTTGGCGGTATCGACATACATCGATTGCCTTTCATGGCAGAATGATCTGCAGAGATGATGCAGACAGAGAAAACCATAATGGAGAGGGAGAAAAGGAGAGAGACAGAAACAGAGACAGAGAAAGAAATGGTAACAACCTCTCATTTTCTCGTCAATGTGTAAAAGGTTCCCTGCAGCGTGGGGCCCTAACGAGGCAGGCCAGTTGAACACCAAACGCCTGATTGTCCACCTCCTTCCAGTCCAGTCGTTTTCATGCTCATCCTCTTCCTCCTCCCTCTCCATTTCCTCCCATGAGAACTGCAGCAGAGACAGCCGCATAATGATGTGTTTTAATGGACCTTAGACCTGCTGTGATCCACGCAGGCCTCTCCTTGCGCTGCTGCCATTTCCTTCTGATGCATGCTCTCTGCCTTTCTGACAGTTTCACGCAGAGCAATGGGAGAGGAGAGGAAAAAGAGAGGGGGGAGAGAGACAAAGAGACAGGCAGAGAGACAGACATGGACAAAGAAAGAGAGACAGACATAAAAGAGATATTGCAAGCCTTCACATCTCGCTGGAATTCAAAAAGCAAGAGAACCAAGTCGCTCACTTCTTTATTTCATGTGAATCCCAGCAGCGCTCTCTTCCCCTCTTCCTTCACATTTCACGTTGTCTTATCTGCGGCACTGGAATTCTTGTGCCCGGAGATGAACTCGGGAGAGGTGAAGAGGAGCAAACACAGACTCGATGAGTTCTGTCTTTTTGGCATGGCCTTAAGGGAGGAAGGGGGGCATTTTTATTGGCATTGATTGGAGCATTATACTGTGCATCGTTGCAGGATTATTACATTAACTGGTCTCGCTTAATCACATTAAGAATGCGAGGGAAGAGAGTAGAGTATGTCATAGCCTTGCAGACACACACATCATAGCCTTGGCCTTTCTGCTCGCTGGTTGGCTTGTTTGGCAGAGTGCCAGCAGGCTACAGGAACAGTAGGAAGTTTACTGACTTCACTTACAAATGGACATTTTTTTTTTTTTTTCCCAAAAGCGAAGGCAGCTTTTTTGGGGGGGGTGATGATTTATGTTGTGTTTCTGTCCACCATGACTGTGACAATTTACCCTGCCGGGATGCCTTAGATTTTGACTTCAACTCACTGCCTATACTGCTTGGAGATGACATGCCATTGTTTTCCGACAACAATGAAAAGAGATCAGTAAAAAATACAATTTCGGAGGCTGACCCTCCCCTACTCCGGTTTCATACAACTTTTTGCTGCTGGTGAAGTTCCCTCAAAAGTTCTTTTAGCACCAATATCATTTGGGACCTGACCTCTCTGAAGGAAGTGATCCTGAAAGGAAGTGACATGCCAGGCCAAAGTGAGAACCATTTTAGTTGGTATGCCTTCTACGCCTCGCTGCCCCATGACCTGCATTATGCAAGATACCCTCACAGAGCAGGGAGACAAATTGTGCCTCGTCAGTATCTATAAAAACCAGTGTTCCTTAGAGCCCGGCTCAGGCTGCTCTTGAGGTTAATTGACCCCGGGCAGTCTAGCTCTCTTCACCCCAGTCAGGGGGCCGTTCAGTCTGGGTAGGGAAGCTCTGAAAGCTGGCCTCTCTGTGGCAATCTGTTCCTTTACCATTTCCAGCTGAAACACAGGACCCGTTCAGATTTGCTTATAATATCTGTGTCCAGTGATGCAGTCACCTGAGTGGACAGACGAGACAGATCACCGTTCATACCTGATATTATTGTCTAAAATGTGTGTCAAGTGATCAGGTGGGATTGGACTTATAATCAGTGTATGAACTGTTTTACAGCAATGGATAGGTAACAAAATATATTTACTTCAGCATTGTACTCAAGTGCATTTTTGAGTGTCAGTCCTTCACATGAGAATTTGTTTTTTGGAGACTTCTTTTATGCCACTGCATTTCAAAGACAAATACTATACTTTAGACTCCACTACATTTCTGTGAAGGTTGTTGTTACTTTTCAGCATAGCAGTGAAGTCAGCTGTTGATTTTCTTTTTCTTTTTTAAAATGCAATTGGCCACACGCTGTGTTCCTCACAGGAGAAAAACCAATCACAGTACCCGCTCTCAACTGGGTTTCATGTAAAATGAAATACCCCATCCTGCTCGGTGAAACAAGCACAAGCAAGACATCTGCTTTCAAAGTAAAATGCATCCGATCCATTTTGTTAGCAAAGTGCAAACGACTATCCCGGCGGTGGTTAAGTATATTTGTGTAGCAGAGCGGGTCTACAAGCAAGTTGGTGCATTCATTAGGTGGTTTCAGAGTGACAAGGTTCTGTAAATGAGTTGTGAAAACAATCAGGCAATGCAGCGGCATCAAAAAGAAAATATACTTTTGAATACGTGTATATAAATAAGTGTATTTAAAAGCAAGTACTCCAGAACTTTAGCTAAAGTAAAACCTGGACTGAACAACTTTTACTTGTAGTGGAATAATATTTGACCAGAGGTATCTATACATTGAAACAAGTGATGGGGTTGTGTGCTTTGCCCACCATTTTTTTCCTTTCTTTTCTTAGTTTTGCTTCCCCTGCACCTTTCTCGAACTCCCTCCTGTCTCCTCTTTCTCCTCATTTCTGCATTCTGGGCTGTCACTATGATCCCAATCTTTCCCACCCATCCTATTCTCTCTGGCCAAAACACAAAAGCAGATGTGTCCAAGTTTTCTGTTTATTTAATTACTTGATAAAAATGCCGCCATCTCACTGCAAAAAAAAAAAAAAAAAAAGACAACTTTGAATTTGAATTTCACGCCAACAGACCACTCCATCAAATGCTTCCTCCTTCCTCAAAGGGACTAGGCAGGTTTCCAGTGTTGTTGGGGATGGGACCGGGACACATTAGCATTCACACTACAAATGCTATGTGGCCCGGTGCATCCCTGACCATCTCTGAAGGTGATCTGAGTGATCGGATCACACTGAAGCCCGTTGACACCTGTACTTAGCATCGGATTGGATCAACCAAAATGGATGTTAAAGCCAACTGTGCATGGTGTCAGATGCTCTTGACTCTGCTGGCACTCTCTCTTCTCTCATGCTCACTGCTCCTCCATCAATCAATCAGTCAGCCAGTCTGTCAGTGAGTCTCATTGTCTATCTATCTGTCTGTCTGTCTCCTCATACATCAACAACTAATGAGTTATTTAACACCTCCAAAAGCAGGGCTGGTGTCTGCTGCCAGGACCCCAGCCAGTTCACCAGAGGCCTCTCCGCCCGCGCGCTTCAGAGCTGCCCTCATCAATGCTTGAGTGAATACTGATGCTCTGGATGTGTCCGTCTCCGTGTTGGTCATGACCAGAATACATCAGGTGTCAATTAAGGCTGCATGGAGATAATAAATGACAGACTCAACCTGTTAGCAGATAAGTGACGGGCATTGGCCTGTCACAAGCTGTGTCATATCCTGGAGAGGAAAAGGGGTTGATGATAAATACTGTAAGTTTGCCTTTTGTATTTTGACAGAATGAAACTTCTCTTTCCAACTCAATAACATATGCACTGTTACATATCTGAATGACGACATGGAAGGCTAATTGCGAAGGAGGATAAAAAAACACAGCCTCAATTGGTTTTGGTAAGCGTCACCATGGCCACAGCCTCGGACCCCCCGCCTACCTCAAACAAAGTGACAGACGTGCACACATGTAAGTGTACACAAACACACCCACTGAAGGCCCATGGTTTCCTCTTCAGCAGTCGGAGAATTTCAAAAAGCCTCATTCTCTACTGTGATAATTACCCATGCTGCTCTCCGATGGCACATTTGCATAATCATCATCAGCCATTCACAGAGGACACACAAAGGATTATAATGAGGCAACAGAGAAACAAGGAGCGTTTCAGGGAGCCACTGAAGACTTGCAGTGAGAGGGCAGTCATTGTCTCCTGACTGTGCATATAGAATACCACCAAACATAAAGAGAGATGGATTGATCATCTGGCCTACTTGGTGTAAAGGAAATAACAAAAATGCTTTGGTCAGTGTGTCCCCATGTACTCCTGTTGCATAACTCCTTGTACCTGGCTAGCTGTGATGCCTCATGTGTAGAGAGCTGGAGAGAGGTTGAGCCAGAGATTGGTGAGTGAAAAAAATCCTCTTATCCTCAGCAAACTTCATGTTGCAACTATCACAGTCTGAGGGAGCAGCAGGAGCTGTCAGATATAGCTGCCTTCAAATACGCAGTTATTTTACACCAAACTTTGTTCTACTTGCTAAAACGTATCAGTGAAGCTCGTTGTGCGAGTCACTGAGGATCAGGGGAAGTTTATTGCACTGCTCAGCCACAGAGGAGCACAAAATTTGCATGAGATGACTCTCAGATTCTGACATACAGTGCTGGACAGTATTTAATTGAATATTGTACTTAAGCACATTCTTGAGTATCTGCACTTTACTTGAATATATGTTTTGTTTTGGAACCTTAAGACTTTTACTGCACTACAGTTCAAAAACAAATACTTTTGACGGCACTACATTTCAGAGACAAATATTGTACTTTTGTCTCTTGACTTTTGACTACATTTATGTGAAGGCTGTCATTACTCATTACTTTTACATATAGCTTTGAAGTCAGCTGTTGTTGTTTTTTTTTTTTTGCTTTTCTAAAATGGGATTGGCCACATGCTGCGTTCCTCCCAGGAGGAAAAAAAGCAGTCACAGTACCTGCTCTCAACTGGGTTTGATTTAAGAGCTGAAACACATCATTCAGCTCTGTGAAACAAGCACAAGCAAGACATCCGCTTTCAAAGTAAAACACATCCTTTCCATTTGGGTAGCAAAGTACAAATGACTAACCCAGCGGCGGTGAGTACATTTGTGATGCAAAGTGGTTCTACAAGCAAGGAGGTGCATTCATTAGGTGGGTTCAGAGAGAAAAACATTGTGAAAACAATTCAGTAAAGCGTTGATATTAAAAAGAAAAGTTGAATACTTCAGTATTTTTAAAAGCAAGTACTCCAGTAGTTTAGTAAGTAAAACTGCCTGAGCAACTTTCACTTGTAGTGGAGTAATATTTGATGAGGAATGTCTATACTTTGACTCAAGTAATGGGGTTGTGTAGTTTTCCCACCATTGCTGACACATAAACGCAGTTTATATGTGCTGCCTGTGTATTTGCACGATGTGTATTTGTCACTCGGCTCTCTCTTAGCAAAACATCTCTTCTACAACGTCCTAAATCTCCAGGTTGGAGTTTCTTATCACAAAAGCACAACAGTAAAAATGTTAATCCTGTGTGTTTCAATGGGAAACTTAATGAGGGAAAAAGTGATGTTCTCTCTCTAGCCAGTGGCTTAGGGACAAGTACAGATCTTCTGTAGAGCTTTTTATTCACAGTTGGGGATCACTTGACTATAAAACTTATGTGAGCACATCAAAGCGAATAGCATGAGCGTTGATCAAGCCTCCCATATGGAATTGTTCACAATACATACATTGCTTCTTTGAAGTGAAAGCTGCTTATGGATTGGATGTGGATATGGGAAAAAAAGATCAATAAAAATAGGTAGGAAGGAGTAGGAGAGGTTAAAGTTTGAAAGTTGAAAGCATGTGGCTTATCCCCCTTTATGGCAGGCCTTTGCAGTAAAGTTAAAACAAACTAACAACACTCAAAAAAACAACTAATTATAACAAGTCATTTAGTCTCATCTGCAGTGTTAAAATTTCATTTTTTTTAAACAAGTGAAAAAATCTTCCAGTGGAATGAGATAATCCCACTCCTGAATCAAGCATCATTTTGTTGATACTGGTGGGCTGAAGTGCCTTGTTTTCAAGTATTTGCACTTGTTCCTAGAAAAAAAAAACTCCTGAAACAAGTGAGATTATTTCAACCCACTGGCAGACCAGATTTTTTTTTTCATTTGTGTTGAGAAAAACAAAATTGTAACACTGAACATGACATTAAATATCTTGTGAAGATGGAGATTTTTGCAGTGAAAAGAGCGCCGGGGGTCCTCCAACATGATCATGTATGCTTGTTGAACTCAAAGTTCGTACATATTCGCAGCTAAAGCACACAAGAATTCATCCATGAACAAATTAGGTTAAAGCATGGGGTTATGAAGCGAATGCACATAGCTCAGTATGAAGCCTTTGTCTTGGTGACTTGATAAATTGGAGATACATAAAGATCCATGCCCCTCAAATGATGGGTAAGATTTGCTTATATAAACAAAAAACCCATTATGCATTCAGCCGTCTAGCTGAAAGTGAGCAACACCTACTTGTTAACGCTGTGCAGTCAGCCAGCTTATTCATGGAGAACTCAGCGAACAGCTAACCTGTGGGGAGAAGAGCACAAGTGCCATCTTTTAGCTGCGTCTCCTTGAAAAACATCCTGCATGCCTGCTGGTGTCCGCTGCGACTCTCCCACAACCCCCTCCCCTCCTCTCGCTTTCTCCCTTTCTGCTGCTCCCACACTTCACAAGACTCCCCAATGAAGGGACTTGTCATCGGTACACCTCCTTTGTGTCGTGTTCTTCC
>OMLB01055122.1:0-27485 GCA_900302555.1 Myripristis jacobus
AATGAACTCTGATCTTCTAACCATTTCGGTTTTACACTGGACAGCTGATGTAGCTTGAATGAAAAGGCTGGTGAGCCACAGTTGTGTTCTGTACTTTCAAAGTCAATCATTTTTTGTTAAACTGTGCTTGAAATGTGTAAAAGCACCAGAAAATAACATAAAAGATAAAAAAGCAGCCATGGGACTTCCAGGTGGCTCCTGTTGCCATGGCGACAGCTGTAGCATTCACAGATGTGTGTGTGTGTGTGTGTGTGTGTGTGTGTGTGTGTGTGTGTGTGTGTTGTTTTTTTTAATTTAACTGTTTTAAAGGTCATCTTTTGGTGTAGAAAACATCATGAAACTGAGAATCTGAGGTCGTTTCTAAGCAGAGAGAGGGGACTGCTGACTGAGTTCTCCTGAAGCAAACCACCCATTTTCCCAGGGATTAAGAGTTACTTTCTCATGTAAGAGTGGGGAGATCCAATCCGAATAGGCTCCATTTTTGTTACTCCTGTCCCTGTTTGACTGAGTCTTCAACTGAACCTGTTACTTTCCACTAGGTCCAAACTAACGATGGTAACAGTAACTGGTAGCTCAATAGAAAGGCACAGTGATTTTGTGCTGTAGGAACAGGAAATCCATTAGGAAATCCACCACCCAACATTATTTCAGAGGGTGTGAGGGCTAGCAAAGACCTTCAGTCTGATGTAGAGCTAATGGTTAGGGATTTGGATTTCCTCACAGCAACTCCACAACTACAAAGTTTAACGTTTTAGAAAGTGAGCACTTCAAGAATGTTAGCTATGAATAGTTTGCCAACATATCATTTGCAGGACGAGTGAGACCTGTTGTTACTCCAGTTCCAGCAATAAAAATATTTTTCAAACTTGACGTAACAGATGGTTTGTTAAAGAGAACCATCTGAGAAGTTGTCTTTGGAAACTGTTTGGAAAAGGGCAGGAACTTTCAGAAAATACTTGGCAGATGATTGGATGAACCATCTGTATGTCACTGTTGATCACAGACTAACGGGCGACAAAGAGGAAACAACAAGCCACAGTCTAAGGAAGTTTGAAAGCCTGCAAGCCAGCCGGTGTAGCTATGTAGTTAGCTTGTCGGACGTAGTTAGTTGTAGTGGTAGCAGCAGTCGTAGTAGTATTAGTCATAGTAGTCAGATGTAGTTAGCATGTCAGACGATTCTTGCCGACTTTAAGGAAAATTTGTGCATCTAGTTCTAATACAACTGATCCTATAGCAGCACCAATACGAGAATGAGAGAGGATGAGACAAATGACAATTGTTGTCACTTCTTGCAGTCGTCACACGTAAGCCACACCCATATATGGCTGCCATTAGGACGCTGATTGGTCCAAACCACTGCGGTCTGGCAACAAGTGGACCACTTAAAGTCTGGCAAGATGGATTCACACATGTTCATTTCCTTGTGAATCCAGCTGCCTCACAGGGTATATATTTTCCTCTTTAGTGGACAGATAAAAGGTAACAATACTGCTACCTTACAAGGGGAACTGAAGCTCACCTGTCCTATACTGACACTCAATTTTATTAGTTACTGACTTTCAGAAACTCACAAATCTTGGTGGATAATGAAGATAGTACTTAAGAATAGAACCAAATATGAAAATCTCACTGTTAATCAGGTTTACCATCTTTCAAAAAAAACAAAGTGAGGCGTGGAAGCAGGCATGTTTTTGGCTGTACCAAATGGACACCTCCCTACTATTGTTTAGCTGACTTAGCACCACATCAACTCCAATCCTCAACCTGATAATTGGCATCAAAGATACAACTCTCTCCACAGCCACCTTTAGCCCATAAACTCAACTTAAACTATAATGACAAAATACAGACACACAGGTATAACCTGCAAGTATTTCTTTACCCTAGTTGTTACAATGATCGGTAACTGGCCCTAACCCTATAATTCTTATATGACAGAACTCCTTACAGAGCAGGAGGTGATATCATAATGAACACAGGAAAAATAACACAAAAATACAACCATTAATAAAGAAAATGCGAACTGACATAAAACACTGAGCAAAACACAACATCAAGGTGATTCTAAAAAGTGACGGAGAAATTTGAAAAGACAATTTTAGACAGAGATTTGAGAAAAGAAACAGAAAAAAAATGTGACGTTTTCATTCAGGCTTGGCCATGATGTCTCCCCGTACATGCTGCATTCCACTGTAGCCTAAAAACTATTTTAACAAAGAAATCTATCTTTATGTACCGTACACCGTGGTATCCTACAGAACGGGCTTGAGCAAGGCTGCATGATTAAGTGAAAAGTACACTCCCTAGAAATTCCTGAACTATTACTGAATAGGAGAAACCAGTGGAAATGTTGTTCCAGTGGCTACACTTTGACATGGTTGATTTACCTGCACAAACAAAGGTCTATAAATGGAAAAATAAAAATATCAGTGTAGGTTCAGTGTATATCTACTTTCATAAGTATGTTATGTCTAGAGAAGATGATCCTTAATATAATTCAGAATAATATATAAAAATAAATAATAACATAAAAAACACTCTCCTTCCTCAACAATTACTGTTGAGAAGCACTTGAGCAAGGCAACTTAGCATGACAAGAATATAACATTTGGTGGACTCACATGATGTGAAATGACTTTTATCGTTTATGAAACGGAAAGAAAACAGAAAGGACAATCCACCGTATAACACAAATAAGAAAACAACTAATTAATGAGACATCGGTGAACAGTCGTGGTGAACCTGCCTTTCTGAACACACTTTCTTAGAATATAATGTTCCTCTTCCCATCAATAAGCAGCCAGGCATTAGACAAAGGATATTTCCAGCACAGCTGCAATGGAGTTTAATAGCACAAAATGTTTCAGCTATCTACAGTATCAATGTAATACCACCTTTTGGTATTAGTCTCTATGATTCAAAGAGCAAGTGCTTCTTTGTAGAACCACCGAGTTTATAAACTCACTGGCTAACTAGTCACATTTATATGGTTATGTCTCCTTTTGATTGAAATCAACAAATTCACACTGCATGTCCCCAAACCAGCTCAGCTGAAAATGCACCTACTTTGTGTGATGAACCGTTCACCAGGCCAAGAAACAGTCACTCTAATGGTAGCTTTAATGGCTAACAGGTGATCACATCACAAGTGGTGAAGAGATAAAATGTTTGTGTACCATTAATATTTACCTCATCAGCTTAGTTTCTTTTAGAACCCCACATCAGTTACGTTCACAGTGCCTCTGATGTGGTTTTACCTTCACCAGTAAACGTCACCATATGGGCTAACAAGGGCCTCTGCTGCTGGTGCCGCACTGGCTTTGTGCTTTTTGGAGGAACACTGGAGGTCAGCAAACTTTATAGGGTTTGTGCTCTGGGGAGCAAGAATATACTCCCCATACATGAAGCAACACCTATTCATGGCTTTTACCACTGTATTACCTGCACTTACAAAAATGTAAATTACTTTGAACATTGTTGATATGATGTTCATCTAAACCAATAAAAAACAATCTAGGCTGGATAAAGCATTCATCACACTTGAGGGTATGTTTTCAGCAGAGCTGGGTTTGGGAAAGGCATTCTGGGAAATGTAGGAAATCAGTACTTTCAGTTTGAGGGAAAGTGGGTACAATGAAATAACTAAAAAAAACAAAAAAAACCCTGATTTTCTGTATTGTGTTTAGCCTCAAAAATTGATGATATCTAACTGTGGAAGAGTATCCAAAGGTAAACTGTTTCTTTACAGTTTTATGCAGGGGGCAGGAGGAATTAATACGCCATGTTCTGACTGCATCACGCTACTCTTCCGTGTGAAGGTAACTTTTAATACCCAGCATAACTTCGGGTCTGGTTCAAGCAACAGGCCTCTCTGTGCGTAGAACGGATTCTCAGTTTCATGCTGTTTTCTACACCCAATTATGACAATAAAAACATTTTAATGAAAAATTAGACATTTTAGTTTACCATCCCTTTCAATTTGATTGCAGAAATGTTTTATAAATAATTTCCGCAACATTTTAGCCCATATAGATCCTCATCAATGTCACACAGGTGTCATCACTGTCCACTGTCCACAAGTCAAAGGATCAGTCCTTATAACTGTCTTCATAACTGAGCTCTTACCTGCTCACTCAGCAAAAATAATTTTCAATAAGCGTGTCAGCTAAATGCCTTTAATGCAAAGATGCAAATATATGCAAATGTAAGAGCTGCCACCGATGGAGGGAGACTCACAAGTTTCTGTACTTGACGTAGAACTCCTCTGTCTCCTCTGCTTGGTCCTCTGATGATGAGCTCTGGAGGCAAAGAGGGAGAGAGAGAGTGAGAGAGAGATAAAATAGCATACGGTGAGGGAAAAAGAGACATATAGACAGAGGAAGACATGGGAATGGGGCAGGCAGAAATTTAATAATATTTTTATGGTCCGTGAAGTATTCCAGACAGCCTTTCTTGACTCTGTAGGTGTGTACGTGTGTGTGTGTGTGTGTGTGTGTGAGAGAGAGAGAGAGAGAGAGAGAGAGAGAGAGTTCACAGTACCTCTTTCTTCACTGTTCTGACAGAAAGAATTTTCTCTATGATGTTGGCCTCATCCTCAGGTGGCTCCTGAGGGAGAGAGACAGAAAAGATTAGCGGTGGGAGCTCAATTCCGAGTGTCTGCATGCGCACAGACACAGTCACACAACACCTAACTTTGCCTATTTTGAGCTATAAAATCCAAGAAGAAAAATTTAAACTTAATTGATTGTGTAAATAAATAAATGAAAAAAATATGGCAGATGTGCAAAAACTACAAAGTTTACAACATTGATCACATTTGGTAAATTAAGAGCTGCACAAGTTTCCTATATGGTTTACAGGAGAACATTCAACACCACCTATTGCTGCGTGAGACAAACCTAAACATCTATACTATATTTCTGTTGGCCTGTCAAGATGTTCACCTTGTTGAGCGACATATTGTTGGCTTTTCAAGTGTGGTTACTCTGTGTAAGGCAGAGCACAGGCCGCAGCGAGCTGAGGCCATTATGTCATGAAGAGGGAAGCACTCCCAGTTTACAAAGCAACAGACTTTTTTCACAGCAGCCATTTTGATATGGAACAGCAAACACAGGTGTTAATTAATTACATTAATTAAAGTTCTGTTGCATTTAGATCTCACTGAGCCAGGGTTAGGCTGCTGTTCACGCATGCCATTTCATATCAACATGACTGTCAAAAAGGTTTACTTTAACACCCAATTAGTGAAACAGTCCACGGCAGACAGATAAATATATGCATGACATCAGTGGTTTTTGCTTGAATCAGAATGTAAAATATGTAAACACAACACCTTGACTGGGAATTAACTCCAGATAGTCAAAAACACAAACAATGAGCTTCTCCTCCACGTTTCTTTGCTGAAAATTCACCATCTATTAAACATCTGCCTCCTGTGCCACGTCCAGTGCCATTTCTAAATGCAGGAATGGCACTGGATGTGGCACGGAGAGGTCAGCACATTGGAAGGGTCAACGCGTTTTGCAGATGCTTAGGAGAGTGCATCAGTGTCCTTCACTGAAAACAACGGACTTTATCTGGGCAATGCCGCGCTCACACATTTGGTATGGAGGGCCAGTTAGGGTGCCAACAGTACATAATCCAGTAAATCCAACAGATTGGTAGGAACCCTGAGAAGTTAGCTGTACAGCAGCCAGTTAGCTGTATCAGATGAGTACCCAGATGGACAATATTTACCTATTGGAAAGGACTGACTCAATGCTGGTATATAATCACTTAGTAATTTAGGAGAAGTGAGAAAATGAGGATTTAAAAGTGAGGTTGCAGGGCTGCTGTGGAAAGCAGGCACGGGGGTCACCTGACGCACCTCTGAGCTGCACCCTACAGCCTCATACAGACAAACTCAAAGCAGGTTCTGGACGCTCTTTAATGGATTATTCCTTTGTCATGGATCAGGTCCACTCAAACACCTTAGAGGGCCAGGTACTAAAAAAACATTTTTTATGGTATGTTTCTATGCAAATGAGTGTGGCTTCTTGTAAGTTAGAATGGCACCATGCACGTGGCTTCAGTTATCCCAAAATGGTTTGATACAAGTAAAAATAATGTCAGTTCTTTTTGTTTTCCATGTCCATTACAGTCAAAGTACTTCAATTAAAAGTGAGACCTATAGGTAATTCTGATATCCATCTTGCCAGTAATGTTCAAGATGCTGTTTTGGTGGCTTTGGTTGACCAGGAACTACTGATGATTTTGCTATTTTAGTGATGGTGGTGCAATTTTCAGTGTGACTGAGACTTACCGGCTCAAAGAACAATTATTAGGCACTTACACATAACTTCCTTTACCAGCTATTCTGGGATTGTATGGTTGTGTATCCGTATGTCTGTAATTGTCAACTGTATGTTGGTATGTTGTATGCTGTAGGCCTATGGGTCTATCCTTTGTAAATTGTGCGCAATGTAGAGTCAAATGGCTCCCACCATAAGCTTTGACAGCTTTTAGGGAGACCAATTTCACATACTACAATGTTAAACAAGCAATATGTAATGTGGAATAAGTGTGCGTGTGTGAAATAAACCTCAATCAACCTCAAAAAAAAAAAAAAATCTGCTCACAAAAATGGTTGTGGCATGTAGTTTATGTTATTATAATACTTATGAAATCATTTGGTGACATTTCATTCACTATACAAAGTAGAGGTGCAATCCTACAAGAGACCACTCATTTGTATAGAAACCATAGTTTAATTCAAATTGTTGTGCATTCATGTTTGTGCACATGGCCCTCCAAGGAGCTGACTGACCTTGGCCCAAGAAAAATAATTCACACCAGTTCATTATACAGCACTCAGTACCCCATTTCGAACATGCCATGGGTCACTCAGTCACCTACATCTCTCCTTTGCCCATCCGCACAGTCAATATGTTACAGCCAGAGCACATGGAGGTAGGCAAAACCAATTTCAACCAAGTCAGTGGCTTTGGTTAGACCAACAAAAGAAAAGGCAAGCTCAATACTGATATTTTAGACTGAAGCTGTGAATAGCCAGTATGTTGTATTTGAATTTAAATTCAATGCCAAAATTAGCTAGAAATAGAAGGATTCAGTATTTCCATCACATGTTTTTGTGTGCAGGGTCAGAGAGCCTCTGAAACAACATTAAGACCATCAGGAGAGAAATGCTGAGGAAATTATGAGGATGTTAGTAACTCCTCAAGGGAGGTTTCACTGCAGGTTTTACAAACTGACAGTCCTAAAGCTGGTTGAGTAAAAACTACACAATACCCTCACCTCATCAAACTGGTAGCAGGCACCACTGTTACTAGCTGATATCCCTGTCTTAGTGAAAAGTCTATTGCCCTGACATAACCCTAACTGAGACTTGGAAAGGGAGTAGAGAAAGAGGAAAAAGAGGTGAGCGATGACTCAAAGAGAAGAAAAGTGATCAGAAACAGAAGAGAGAGAAAGAACATAATAAAAGAAGCACAGTAGGAAGGGAAGGGTGAGACAAAAGCAGCACACAACCAGAACAAAGAGAAGGAAAAAAACTAAAACAAAGAGAAATAAGGAAGAGAACATAAATCAACAAAAATATCCTCACTGTCCCTACCTCGGCCTGCCATGCCAGGGCAGTGGCGTTGAGAGCCGAGATACGTCCCGTTCCCAGCACTGCGATAGTCTCTCCGTCGTCATCGACCACCTTAAAGTCCAAATCCTCATTATACTTCCTCCGCTTGACCTGACGGCCCGAACGACGCTTCTGAAGGAGACACAGATTGGATAGAAAAAAGGAGGGAGATAAAAAATTAAGGAAGAAAATGTTGAGAGGAAATGAAGGAAGGAGGGAAAGGGGAGGCAGAGGAAAGGAATGACAGAAGTTTAAAAATGGGAAATGAATGGGATGAGGGAGACAGGGACAGAAAGGGAACACAAGAAGAGGAATGGGAGGGAGAAGAGATAGAAAACCGTAAAGGGAGGGGAAGTAAAGGGGGAGGTAGTAGAGAGGAGGAAAATAAAAGAGACAGGTGTGTAAGTGAAGAGGGTGTGAGGAGGAAAGAAAAGGAGGCCAGATGAAGACAGGGGAAAAAGGAAAAGAAATGAAGGGAATGAGTGAAGAAGAAAGGGAGGGTGGAGAAAGAAGAAGGGAAGAAGTGCAGAGTACAGCAAAAGGGAAGTGAATGCACAGGGGAGTGAGAAAAGAAGGTGAGAAGGAAAGAGATGGGTAGGAAGATGGCAACACAGGGTGCCAAGAGCGAAGGATGGAATGACAGGAAAAGAAAAAGAAAGACAATGGGAAGAATGGAGAAAAAGTACATTTAGACGTTATGCTACTTAGAAGTGGGAATGAGAACAATTACAAAAAAAAACAAAAGATATTTTTTTGCAAAAACACTAATTGCACCTGAGAAGAGTAAATGAAAGCTCAGAATGAGAAGAAAAAGGACTCCATGAAAAGAGTGGGGACATAATACTCAAGTGTTACACCATTACATGATGAAAACCAAGAATTGCTGTATATCAGTAATTAACAGTATTTAAAGCATTAAATTCAGATTAATTGAGATGTTTCTAGACTGTTTAAGGACCTTGAGATAAAAAAAAAAACAAAAAACCTTGCACTTGCTGAAACATGTTCAAACAGCAAACTGTTATTTAATTGTGTGGGAGAAGAGCAAAATGTTCATCACTTGTAATAGCTAAAGGAGACTCTAACATGCCCTTTGTGGTGTATTTTTGCGTGTTTTGCACTCATTATTTTGTGCCAAAGTGAACTTTATGTAAAACTGTTCATTAACGTTTCAGTTCATGTTGCCTTACATATGTGAGCACACACAAACACACACCCACTTAGGCAGTCTGGTAAAATCTTTGTGAAATGTTAATAAGAAGGTGTTGGCTCTCGGCTCAACTCACCACACACACACACACACACACACACACACACACATACATTCAGTCTTCATGGTCTTATTCATGCTTTTACCACAGATCTTTTGTAGCACAGAGGAGATATGCTGCTCAAACACTCGGTATGTAGTGTTAGTGTATGTTTATGACTTGTAGAACATAATAAATTATCTTGAAGGAGTAGATGCTAAAAATAAAATGTAAAAATGTAAATTACTTATCAAAGGCACTTAACAATTCAACTACCATGAGCAGTAGTATGCCTGTGTAAACGAGCAGTAGTATGCCTGTGATAACATTGAAAAATAAGCCGAAGTGATACCGCTTCTCTGAATAGACAAGCTAAGCCAGTGTGCTGCTGTTAGCCAGTGAAAATCGAGCGGAGTGGCAACTCTTCGCTTTGTTACACAATCTATGTCAGTGCGCTGCTGTAGCCTGGAAAGTTTCTTTGTCTTTTGGACTCGTACGGTGCCGGTGCAGTTGTTGTAATTTTTTTCTTAGTGGTGCAGGTGCAGGGGAAACGACTGGAGGGGTTGTGCCACCCAGATTTGCTTCCCTCCATGTAATTTTCCCCAGACATACGTTCATATTCCACATAAAAACAGCATCTCATTCAAATTATGTCAAATTCCACGTTAAAAATAGATTCCTTTTTATTTGGCTAATTCCGCGATTCTGTCCGTGATTTGGCTCTAGTTAAGTTGAACGCATGGATTCATGTAACATTTCGGTGCGTTCGTAATATGCACTGGGAGTGCCAGAGCGTACTTTGTGCTTCTGAATTTCCACCCGCCTGCTTGCTCTGGTGCCCTCAGAGACAATTTACAAACGCACCCACAATAACCTAGTTTTTTTATGTACCTGTTCATCTTTGTTTTCTAATAAAAATGAATAAATTCACACACTTTTACGATGTTTTTGGGACTCAAACTCTTGGACAGCTAATTCAGAAAAAAATACTTTCAAAATTTAAGACTTTATAAAGTCGTGATAAGGCTTTAATACTTTTTAAGGATCTTAATTTTCCCAAAATTGATTTATCACCTTTTAATACTTTTCAAGACCCCGCGGATACCCTGCTGGTACGTTGTTACATTGAACAAACGGGATCATGGCTGAGGCAACTGCTAGCTTTTATCGCTTGTCAGTGGTGCTGTGGTTGCTTCTGAAAATGAACTCCAAAAGTCTAAAGTCACATGACCCTTTTGCTTACTGTCACAAAAACCAAGGTGCTACTTGCTCCTCTTCCTGGTGCATGCATTTGCTTTCTCTTTGACCTGACTGAAGAGGTATGCCATATTGGAAGAGATCTTTCCACTGGCCACTCACTTCTACCATTTGCATTTGCAAGAAACTCTGAAAGCTTTCGCTCTGTTTGCTTTTGTACCGTAAAGCACTCAAGCAGGTTCCCTAACAGAAGCCGGTCCAGTGGCACACCGTGTGCAGGGTCGAGGCTCGTCTCTCTGCTGATCTTGCCTGGTTATGAAAGTTACACTAATGTCTCAAATTTATTTATTTTATTTTAACAACAACAACAATAACAATAACAATATAAATTTTAAAAAAGCCACCATTAAAGGGATAGTTCACCCATTTTGAGCTTTTAAATAGGACAGTAATAGGACATCTTCCTTGTTACTGAGTGCTGGATACTGGCTGGATGCTCCAAATGCTAACTGTTAGCCTCCTGCCATTGAGGTGGACTTCCCCCCAGCTAACATTACTGAAAATAACCACCCTCATCAACTCACAGAGAGTTTAACGTCCTTTTACAGGCGTCGCTTTCCCAAACTAGGTGATTGTCGATAGGCATTTTTTTTTTATACACTCTAGTTTGCAGGTGTCTGTGTCGGCTCTGTGCAGGTTTGCATCTCATTGGTGTAACCATGACCTGAAGTGTTTTTTTAGGTTTCAAGTCTACTTCCCTCTGTTTTATGCACATAACTACAGTCTTTGTGTATTGGGCTCTGTGCACTTCCAAAACACGGGTGACTTATGCTCAAAACTGTACCTGAGCGCCTCCTGTTTAGACACAGAGACGGAGCACTCACTGCTACTCTTCTTAAAGTGCTGCTCACGCTGTATCTGCAGTCTAGACACGGATTTAGCCTCTTTCCCCTGAGGTGAACGTCCTCCCAGCTAATATTCTTAAAAATAACCATCTTAATCCACTCAAACTGTTTAATTAACAAAGTTTGAGTTTGATGATGTGTAGCAGAATTTTTACCAATCCCTTTTACCAACTAAAATGGCACAAAATGTTGACCATTTAAAAAATTATCAATGGCAGGACTATTTTCTTATGTGGTCTAAGCTCTCTGTGCTGGTGCTCAGTTACTACGGTGGCTGGCAGGAGCCTGAAAGGTGAAACGTGAGATAGAGGGGAGCGGAGGAAAGGGAGAAGCTAGCCACAACATTATCTGCCAGCTGTCTTTTAGTAGTCTGGAGAAAGCTGTTTTTTAGTCGTCCAACATGTGTACATGTGAAAACAAGATAGCAAATGATAGCAAACTCAAACAGTCTACTTCTGTCTCTGTGGTGGCTACTGCTCCTCTGATGGAGTGATACAGGAAGTGGAGAAGTTGCCAGATATTTCTAGGTGCTGGAAAAATACAGTTATACATAATAATTTCAGCAAAACTATCATCTGTGTGCACTCAGTTCTCAGTAGCATGTGCATTTCAGTTTGGGAGAGCGACATCTGTCAAAGGATGTTAAACCTTCTGCAAGTTGATTAAGGCAGATATTTTAAAAATATTAGCTGGGGGGGAAGTCCACCTCAATGGCAGTAGGCTAACAGTTAGCATTTGGAGCATCCAGCCAGTATCCAGCACTCAGTGACAATGAGAGGAAGATAGACCCACTACTGTCCTACAGAACAGCTGGAGGTGAGACAAATAATATCACATTCAAAAAGGGTGTACTATCCATTTAACTGTGAATGCTAACTTAACCATGTACAATTGGACTTAAAAACAGTGTAACTCTAAATTGGCCAACCAAATCTGCCCACCAACTCTTCCCATATACTCACCGTGTTATCCAGGGGGTCTTGGCTGTCCTCGCCCCCAAGGTTGAGGGCTGACAGTGAGGCAGCATCGTCGCTCTCTGCCCCCTCCTGGGCCACCAGCTCCTGATTTCTCCTCTTCCCCTTTTTCTTCTTCTCCACTGGCGCAGCGCCAGGATCTCTGGGAGAGGAGAAATTATGATGAGTAATTAGCAGCTCTACTGGGCTAAAGCAGCATTTCTCTATTTCAGAGTGTGGGACAGCTAGTGCTCCCTGGGGTGTTATGGAGAGGTGTTTGGGCTAGTTAGGTGGTGGTTAAATATCCTATTCTCTCTGCGTTCTAATCTCTTGAGGTGCCATTATTTCCGGATGATCAAGACAAAGGGCAATCACTAGCCGATCACTGAGAACAATCAGTTGGAGAAATGCAGCCCTAAAGGCTGAAGCAGCCTTTCGACTCGGAGGGTGCCAATAGAGAACAGGAATGTGACGTGACCACCGGTGCACAGCACAGGACTTTGTGGTATTTTATGTCATAGAAGCTGCAGTGGAGGTGGCGTAATTTCCAAGTAGACAGTAGATGTCACAGTTGTGTTAAGCATTTCATCTAACTTAACATTACATTAATCTGTGACGCAGTAATCTAACATGTTACAGTTCCTAATTCCAGTAATAACAATACAGTTACAAATCAAACAATTGAGGCACTACCTGCGTTACATAAGTTCTTCAATTATCTGCAAACTGGGCAGATAGAGAAAAAAAAACAGTCTAACGTGTCTTCATGCTTGCATAGCAGTCGCCTGACCTCTGACCTCTCACAAGTCGTCACCTCACTTTGGCTAGAGCTCATGCAGGAGAGAGGACAAAATGGCAGAGCAGTCTACAACTTTTGAGGGGTGGAGATGTGCACATTGCTGAGAACTTGTTGCACAATGGGAAAAGAATGTGACTGTAAAGTGCAAACTGTGTCCACCATCAAATGGGCTGCTTTTCACCAGCTTTACTGTCAGCGGTGGTATTACTTTATTAAGGAGCATAAACGAAATATCTTGTGTATATCCTTCATGTTAGGATGGGGATTTGTGCTGATACGTGGGCATGTGTAAGGTTCAAGGTTATATTGTTAGTAATGTAATGAGTGTAATGAATTACTTTCCACAGGGAGTACCTAAGTAAAGTAATGTATTAGTTTTTAAAAAAGTAACAAATAATGTGTAATACATTTGGAGTAAGCCTTCTGAATCCCTTCACTTGTATGACATAACATTAGACATTTAATGCATAAAAAGCCCCAAAACAATGTTTGAATGTTTCAGTTCCGGTCCTGTCTTGTCCTCACGGGCACTCCAGAGCCACAGCCCAGATGTTCAAGTTCCAACTGTTCAAGATCAAGTTAGGATAATACAAGTACAATAGAGCAAATACACCTTTATAAAGAAAAGTTGCTGTGTGCTTTGTTGAAGCAAAAGCTAAAAATCCCCCAAAACATCTTTTGCATCAGTGGTTCAGTTCTTGCGTTTACATGTGTCTCATGTGTCTGGAGCCACTTGCAGCAGATGGACAGTCCCACACACCGGACATGGAACCACTGAATTAGTGCCACACTGAGAGGTATAATTCCTGAACTGCTATTAAGTGTATGTGTTCACAATACAAACAAGGTGCAAAAGCGTGCCAAGAAATGTTGTGGTAGCACATCAAGATCATCTGTCCATTATTTGTGCTCATATGGATCCAGACTGTTCACTTCCTTTCATTTTTGAGTAATGTTACCGGTCCATAGCTTCTCTGCTAAGTTGCTCTAAATATAGAATGCAGTATTTGCTGTTCGCTCAGTCCATTTGTAGGGTATATTTGGCTACTGCTTTTTTCACTTTTCCCTGTTTCTAAGCTCTCATAGCTGCTGAGATAAATTAATATAAACAAACAGGGCTTGACATAAATCCTGACAATCCACAATGCAATGTGAAAATACGTGGTCTCCCCTTCTCTATTTCAATCCCAAGACAAAAAAACATGGCAAGCATTTTTTAATGGGTAACCAGGGCCATCCCTGGCTTACCATGAGTCTTTGGTGGTGGTGATGTCACAGACTAATTTACCTGTTAGAGGCATAATTGCTTCTATTTGCATAGGAAGTAAAGGGTAAAAATATTTATGGTCTGTAACAAAAAAAACAACTGTGTGTTTCTGTGTGTGTGAAGCTGAATGAGTAACCAGCATATTTCTTGGCTCAAACCAAAATCTTTCAATGAGGTGATGTCACACACTTATTTGCATTTTAGTGGCATCATCGCCCCTATTTATGCATGTGAGAAAGACTGCGTGTGTATTGCCCCAAGCCCTTGAGATGCTGTGCTGCGTGCTGAATGGAAAGCAATGTGCTCAAACAAGCGAGTAACACATATGTAAGTGAATCTGCAGCAAATGTACCAATTTATCTCAAAGTGCTTTGGAAATAAACTCATTCACCTTTTGTTTAAGGTCTGGACTGGTAGCTAGACTTGTTGCTTGATGATTTTCCAAGTCACCAGGGCCATCTCCAGGAAATCACTAAATCTAATTACATGGAACAAAGTTGCAAGCTGGCAACCATCTTTAGATTAAAAAAAAAAAAAAAAGACTTCTACCACTGGTTTCACATCATGAAACCCAAGACTGTCTGCAAATTTTCATTCCAACCAAATACTACAGCAGCTGATTTCACTGACTGCTTCCACCTCCTCTGGTTGAAGGTGCTAATCATTGCTTGAAATCCACAGCCCTGCACATCCAAAGGAGATGGCTGTCTGCTGCAATTTTGTCAGTTTTGTCAATGATGCACTGCTCAACATAATTTAACAAGCAACATAGCCTTACAGGAGCAGGTATAGGCGGAGAGAAATGTCCATGTGGGTGCAGGTCTCTAAATCTGAGAAAATAATTCATTTGGTTGGGTGGCAGGTGGATGACTTGTATGTAGATGGGGATTCCTTTGTCTGTGACCTTGCTCATCAAACTGTGCCAAAAGTCAAATGACTGAAAGTAGCATCTTCCCCCTGACAGCAGCTTGTTTTATTCACTTTTGCAATAGTGAATAAGAGTTTGTTGACTGTGGAAAAACCCCTCTTCTCACGCAAATACTACCCGGTAATGCTCACCCCATAGGTTGAGTGTGGGACCAGACTGTTGCTGCGTGGTGATATAGGCTAGTGGCAGTGCTACAGCAACAAAACAGTTTGGCCATTTTGTAAGCTGGGGTTGTTGTGCAACCTTCAAAACAGTTTTTCAGCTTTGTGTTGTTGCTAAAAGTCATGTTCTTTTCTGGTCTGTGTCAATGGACCAACCTTGGTGGATGCAGTACATTCACATACAGCAGTGTATACCACTGTATGGGTAAGAATATGACCTATCACTTAAAGCAGAGCAACAAACTTCTGTTTGTCCAGACAGAAAGACAGACAAAAAGACGTTCATACAACATCCCAAAAGACAGGCCGACAACAGATTTGTACAGTGGGTTCTACCTCGTGACTAGTCCCCAGCTGCCCTGCTCACCGATAAACACACGTCTCCCCCACTTCCCCTCATAAAAGACACACAACCACCAAGGGGCCTTACTTATTAAAGCAACGTCTTGGCACATTCACTCAGAGTGCTTTTGTGATAATATATGCAGTGGCCGATATTTTTAGTATAAATATTAGATGAGTGTGAATACTTGAAAAACTTCAGGGCATGCATGTTTCCATTACCCAAAAGATTTGTCCCGAGCTTTCAACATTTTTACACACATGAAAGTAGTACTAAATACTGACACATTTGGTTCCAAAATACAACACTGTTGCCACTGCACAATCCCCACTTCATGCAGGTATCCTGCTTAAGAACTGCAGGAAATTCTTGAATGTAGCATATAGGAGGATTAAAGCCAAACTGAACTTTGGTAGTATGTTGGCTTGTACCAGGACATGACAGGAGTCCACATGGTGTCGAAATATGCTGATTAGCTGCTCTGAGCTCAAAAAAACAAAACAAAAAAACAAAAAAAAAACCAAAAAAACCCACAATATAAATGAACACAAAAAGGAAAATGCAAGTATGCCAAAAATATAAAAAACAATATAAAATATAAGCCAATATAGTGATGTGTGTGTAATAGTGATATGCAGATTGCAGTTATATCCACAGACACCACGGATAATCCATGGATCAGACGAGCAGGGTCAAATAAAATTAACTTTCTAATAAACAGCTGATACATATAATACCTCATTAATCAGGAAAATATTAACTACAGTTTTTAGTTTTGCTATTTACCGCAGTAACATTCCTGCACGAATGGAAATGTTTACAATTACTGAAACAAGCCTCTCTAATCTTTGAAGTAAATCATTTTAGAAAAGGCTCTATACAAGACACAATAAAGAAATCACCTGGAAGGCTTGTGCTCTATGACATAATTTAAAGAGCAACATAGCCTACAGGGACAGGTATAGGTGGAGTGAAATGTCAACGTGGGTTCAGGTCTCTAAATCGACAAAACAACAACAACAACAACAAAAACTCATTCATGTGGGTCGCTGGTAGAAGATTTATATGTAAATGTGGATTCAGATGACATCAGAGCCGATCCACACATTACGACTGTATAATTATTATTATTTGTCAAAATTCCTTCTAGACGCGGCTGGGTCTACTTTCCGATTTAGATATGGGGATGGGAATTGATAAGATTTTATTGATATCAGTGTCATCAATTCTGCTTATCAATTCGATTTTTTATTGATTCCCTTATCGATTCCTTCCTGTGAATTTTCTTTGTGGGAAATGTAGACTATATTTGTTTTCACTGACAACACAAATTTTATTAAGTCTCTGAACACTAAACAAGATGTATGCCAGTTCAATTTTGCTCTAACTTTGTTGGAACAAACATGTCACATGTCTCTCAATCAGGTAGTCACCAGACCAATCACTGAAACTTAAAAAAGGAGCCTCACCTGATTTTTTTTGCAACACCTCCACTTAGGAACAGATGAAACTGCAGCAGTAGTTGAGCATGCGTTACAAGAAACACTGGGTAGCTTTCCCTGTGGCTGCTAAATTGGAGGTCTTAACTGTGAGTCTGCACAGGCTGTCTCATGTCAGCACTGCATAAGTGACACCAGAGTGTCACTTAACTGTAATATCAGTTCTGTGTAAATATTTTATTTGGTTTGCTTGATCTGAGAGAATCATCAGTAATCCTGTCTGTGACATTTATAAAGTGACTGTGTTACAATATTTGAGTCATACTGTAATGTCTGCTGGTTAATAAACCCATAAGAACTATGTCTAATTTTCATCTGTCAGGTTTCTATTTTGAAGAAGTATACCTTAAGTTTTAATAGTACAGTGTAGGATTTCCTTATTGGTAAATACACTACAGACTGCATTTCAACATTAATTCTTCTTGCAGTTAATCTACTCTAAACATGTAGTTGGCTGGCACAATCGTGAGAGTAACTGATGATTTTTCAGGTGTAGTGGCAACTGTTTCCAGTGGTAGGAGAAAAGAAAAGGTTCATCTCCTGTGCCAGTAAACGGTGTTCCCTTTAAGGCCTGCTCGTTAAACCTCTGGCAAACTGAGCAGTCAGACAACACAAAGCAACAGATTAAGATGGGGTTCATACTGCACCACATGAGGCCTCTCTAATCTTCTTGTGACTCATCTGAAGAAAACATGACCTGATACCAGAGTACGACCTCAAAATGACCCTGATCGAGTTCACAAGGCCTCGCTCACATAGGCCGCTCTTATCTTTCTCTCTCTCTCTCTCTCTCTCTCTCCGATTTCTATTGTATCATTACCTCTTCTCTCTCACTGTTTCACTCTTTCACACCACTTACCTATCTTTCCTCTTATGCTTCTCTTTTCTCCTTCATATAAGCGCCCCTGGCTTCTCCATTGCTTTCATCTTTCTTCTCGCTCCCATTAATCCCTTTCTCCTTCTTTCCCTTTCTTTTCCACCAGCGATCATCTCTCTTCTCCCCCTTATCTTTACCTCTTTCTTCATTCCCTTTTTATCTCAGTGCCTGTTGTCTCATTTGTCCATGCACGGCTGTTACTTATCTGTCTGCCTTTTTTCTGCTTGTTTTCACTTCTTTATTCCACTTCTCCACATCAGTAACTTATCTCTCCCTTCCTCCCTTTCTCTCTCACATCAGTGACTCATCTCTCACCCCCCAACCCCCCGCTTAAGCCCTCTTTATTTTCTAATAGCAGTCACCTCTTTCCTTTTCTACAGGCTCCCTCTGCCACTATTCCCATCCTGACATTCTTCTCCTTCCATCTCTCTCACTCTGAAAAGCAACTGACCTCTATTTCTCTTCCCTTTCTCTCATATCAGTCGCTCTGTCAACTTCCCTCTCAGTTTACAAAATCAGCCTGCCAGTGTTTCTGATCTGGGCTTGTGTCTCTAGTCTCTTGTCCACTCACACTGATAGCCAAAAACACAAACCAACAAGTCCCGGTACCAATTTTTTGAGGAAATGAAATGGCTCTTGTTTTCCTCTCTGAACTGGAAAGCAGACCCGTCAGGTAGTGCCTGCCATATCTACTTTCACAAAGCAAGCAACGAAAAAAAAAAAAAAAATCACTCAATAGTATTTTCACAAGTAATAGTAATTTACTTAGTAATTCACTTTGTTTGCTTTGGTTTATATGCTGAAGGTGTTATTTTGGGAGCCGTTTTGTTACAGAAGTGAATAAAGAGATATACAGTATTGTGGATTAACAACTAAGAAGGGTATTTCAAGGTCTCATATAAAACCAAGGCAACTGTATTAGCCAACATTATACCAAACTATAGCGTTTACTACAAGTAAAGTATACTATGGTTTAATTTTGCTTTGACATCACAGTTTTTTTTTTTCCAAAGTGGCAGCAGTTAGGTCTTTTACTCACACTGTCTAAATCTTATTTTAGTCTTTATTGAAAAAAAAAAAAAAATTAAATAATTGCTACTTTATTACATGGAGCAACAGAATCTCTGCTTGTTTGTTGTTATCAGCTTTAATAGTGGTGGTTATGGTCTAAGTAAGGTTTCTCTAATTGCTTTTCCAGGTTAACTTTTTTTGTCACAATGCACATTGAGCATTCAAAGAATATGACTTTTCACACACAACTGTATTTGATATGCTTCAGTATTTGATATGCTTCAGTTATACTATGACTTTCAGGGTAACCAAATACATAACACACATCAGTATCATCAAAATGCATTATTATTAGTCCTGCAAACATAAAACCATGATCTATAATTATCTGCAAATGTGCAGCTCAACTACAAATCATGCTTTAGGGCATTTTAATATTTATTTATTTAATATTTGTTTATGCTTTTAATTCAGTACATTTTCGGAAAAAAAGAACTGCCTTTGTTTCATTAACAAATAAATGGTGTTCCCTTTAAGGATGGCTGAGCATATCTTCTGCCAAACTGAGCAGTATGAAAAAAAAACTACAGATTGAGACAGTGTTTCTAAATTTCAGTTATAAACGCTAGCAGCTTTTAAGTCAATAGCTTAAAAAGAGAGGAGAACTTCATCTGTCAAAACAGTTCCTCATCAGGATGGAAGTGCAACAATAGTACAGAAAGAAGCGGTACAAATTGGTGCTGGTACAACGTTGTGACTGAGGAAGCTATTGTCATTGCAGAGACGTCTAAGAGTGACTCTCTCTCTTTGTTCCTACTCCTCAACCTGATAAACAGCAAGCACTCAGCGTTTCTGAGGTTTTCTTTTGACAGAGAGGAGCGAGAAAATGAAAGAAAAAGACATAGACCGCCGGAATGAGGAAGAGACAAAGTAAAGAGAGAAATAGAGAAGGTGCAGATGGGAGAGAGAGAAGAGGAAAAGGTTGAAAGGGAGAGGAGTGAGAGAAAAAAAATTCTGCCAGCCATCAAAATCACATCATCATCCACAATCTCTGCTTTAAACAAGAACAAACTACCAAAATTGTTCTCCCAACAGAAGAGAGGTCACACGTCAATGTCTGCCCTCTCATTTCTGTATCACTTGTGTCTTTCCTGGGCATTTTTCCCCAGACCTCTTTTTCTGTTTCTTTGCTTTCTCTTTTTTTCCCCAGGCCTCTGGGTCAGTCCATCTCCACTGATCAGGTTTTGTCAAATCTTAGGGAGATGATGCATCCTCTAGCATTTCTAAAATTACACTGGTAGGGCCAAGGGGAACTCTACAATTACAGATTGGAAAAAAAGCAACATGGGAAGCTCTAAGTGGTTCAGCTGGCTAAGGTGGCATACACACAGAATCTGGCAATCCGGCAAGTTTCCACAGCATTGTCCAGTGGTATGGATGTGTCAACACATGGCCCGTCTGTCTGCCCGTCTGTCCACTGTCTGCCTGCTCGGTCTGATAGCCAGCTTACGCGACTGGTCACCAGAGCAAGACGTCGTGTTGCATTCCAGCAAAAGTTGAATCTGGCTCAACTTCTCATTGAGACATTTGCTGCATTTGTTAGTGGATCACCCTGCCGAGTGCTGCCGAACTAACCCCCATGTGCATTTTTGCCGGATTCTGTCTGAATTCAGCCTAAGCCACATTTCATTTATCCCCTTTCTTCCCTTGTAACTTCTCTCCCTCCTTCTTGACCAAACCAGGTAGCAGTCAACATTTGTCTTACCTGGGTTTGCGGCCCCTCTGTTTGGGCGCTGAGGGGACTGGGGTCTTGCTGTTGGCCAGGCCCTGGGTCTTGCTGTGGCCTGATGGGGCCTGGGTGCCCCGGACCTGCCCTGTGACCTTGGTGGGGAGTGCTATGGCATGGAGAGGTGCTGGCCCTGGGGCAGCTAGGAGCAGAAAACAAGGAGGGCAGGACAACAAAGGGGTCATCAGCACAGCTAACTGTCACACACCATCCATACTGAAAACACTAATATAGGGCTGCATGATTAACAAAATGTAAATTTCAATTACGATCTGGAATGAAAACCAGAAAACTGTTAACAATTTTTGTGCCACATTTTGCAGTGTGGCAATAACATAGTGAGTGACTTTTCAGAAAATGTGGAGCCTCCTAGTGGCAAACATTAAACAGTTCTCAGGACAGTGTAAAAACAACCCCCTAGAGCTGCAAAGTGGCGACGACGAAGCATTTCTAGAGATGGGGTCCATCACGCACAGTCCTGGCTGTTCCAATTTACTTTTCTACCCTTTGTGAAAGGTGAAAGATGGCGCCTGGTCCACAAAATACATACATTTATAAAAGTTTTCCAGTGGTTTGGAATCCGATGTAGAAAAATAAAAAAAATACTGTGCAAAATGTGTTACATGGTCATCAGCCTAAGGAAACACAACTCATTTAATCAATTTAAAAAGGCTATCATAAAGTGGTGTTAATAAGAACTGTTGATAAGGGCCAGCTTCTTAAAAAAAAAAAAAGTACAATAAATTTTAGTTCCCCACATCAAAGGTAATCATGTTAAATGGCAATACTGACCAAGATAATTGTGATTTAATTTTTACAATAATCATGCAGCCCTACATCAGTAAAAGACTAATAAGTCCATTTAGCTCTATCCCTCATTTTCCATTATGCTGACTGACTCTGACCAAAGTCTTGCAAATCAATTCATAACAGAGCTTCTCAGGATTTGCTTGAAATACAGTCCAATACAGCCCAACTGATACACTGATAAAAATAAAGAACTCTCTATAGTAATATATACATTTTATTTTTAGTATGTCAATGACCTGGAAACTCTCTACTCTACACAATGATGCATGTAGACGCAAATGAGGCAACGGCCAAGGTACAATCAATTGGATGGATAAATGGATTTTCTTTTACATGTTTTTTACATGTTTACCATGTCTCATTACAGAGAAACACGTTTTGGTAGCATCTGGGGCTTACTTTTGGAGCGTTCATTGGCCATGTAAGGACTGACCTGGAGAGTCTTTTGTTCACTTCACTGACCTCACATCACTTTTTTGAATTCTATTTTTAAATTATAATTAATATGATTCAAATATTTCATACAATCAACATGGTTAAAAGATAATTAAGGAGACAAAAGGCTTCATCTCCATTTCATGATTAAGGCTGGTATCTTTAGAAATAGACGTATGCAATTTCTGACATGAGTTTTGTTTTTGTTTTTTTCCAGTGTTGAATGAACAGGTACAAACACAACACATTAATTATATATGTACTATTATACGATATATATGTATACTATTATATATAACAATTATATTAAAATGCATAAGACATTTATCCCAATAAGTTTGAACATGGTTTAACGGCTTTTAAGGACAAAACAGGCATCATCTGTTCCTCACAATAAGAGCCGGCTATGTTTCCAAATATTCCAATGCCACTTTCAACACTTGTTTGGAAGCAACACTTTTGTGTATAGCCTTGAATATTAAATGAACACATACATGTGCACGTGCACTCACACACGCACACACACAAACACACACACACACACACACACACACACACACACACACACACACACACACAAAACAGACACTTTAAATCCACAAATTAAATTAAAAAAACATGAAGTTGAAATATACCCAAGGTTCTTCATGGTTTAAGGGCATTTCAGGCTACAAAGAATATTGTCTGTTTGGGTAATCACAGGATGAATTTTGAAATATTTTAATCCTCATAACAGAATCAGCATCAGTATTGATGTTATTTCTAAAAGAGATATTTTTCCAGTGCCTTCCCGAGTTAAATTAAAATACAGAAAAATTACTGCTCTGTGTTAAATAAACATATACACACACCACCATCACACACAACTCCTTCCTCCATACCCACAAACATAGCTCCCTCCTAGAACGTCCAACATCACACAGATTCACATAAAGGAACCAAACACCACACACACACACCCTCAAGCCACTACTAAAACCACCAAAACCACCCACTCATACTGCAATGGGTAAACCAGGACTGAGGATTTCATTCAGAAGTTTACCATGGAGACGGATATTCACACACACACACACACACACACGCACACACACACGCACACACACACACACGCACCCTCTCCCACCCAACTGCTGCTGCTCACCTTTGTTTGCAGGTGCAGGAGGTAGGACTTTGACCTTAGGTTTCCTTCCTCTCTTGGCAGGCACCTTGGCAGGCACCTTGACAGGCACCTGAGTGGCGCCTGCCGTTGGCTCTCTCTTCAGCTCCTTGCCACTTTCTTTCTTTCCCTCCCTCGCCTCCACCCGGCGCTCCTTTCGCTCCTTGGCTTTCTTGGGCTCCTTGAGCTCCTTGCTTCTCCTCGAAACAGTCACCGCTGCCTCGTTCTCTTCCTTTCTTTTCTTTGGTTTTCTGCTCTCCCTCTCCTCTCCTCCCCCGCGCACTCCTATGTCCCACTCCCTCTTGTCTTTTTTCTTTCGTTTCTTCTTCACCCTGCCTCCTCCTCCATCATCCTCCTCGCTGAGAGAGGAGGGAGGCCGCGGGGCCCCGCTGCCGCCTCCTCCGGAGTGCTTAGCGGCATGGGCCCCCGCCGCCGCACAGTGATTGGCTGTCGGCGTGGCGCCCACGGGTGTGACAAGGCGGAGCTGGTCCTTGGGGCCCACGACCAGGTGTCCCCGCGGGATTGTGGGAACTGTGGTTTGTGCGGTGCTGTTTTGGTCCAAGGCAGAGGAGGAAGCTGCTGCAGTGGAGGTTGCAGGTGAAGGAGTGTGCTTCAGGAGACCAGTGAACATCTGGGTGCAAAAGACAGAAACATGCTGATTAAAGTACAAGGTTGCCACCAGAAAAAAAATCATGTATTTCAATATGTAACAATATTAAAATACAAGTTCCCTGTATCCTATATATTGTATGTAGTAGTATGTTACTAAAGGCTAACTAGGCTACTACTTTTTTTACACTAGTTTGAGTTTGTAACATCTGCAGGAGGCCTAGAAAACCACCCTAAAACCCACAAACCCGGAAAGGAGAAAAGGCTTAGGTAGTTACTGTGCATTTCCCCCTCTCCCAGTCTCAATTTAAAGTTAGATATCCCTCTAAGTTGTTACTGTTTTACTGAATTAGGCACAATCATGAACTGCAGTCAAAAAGTTTTATCATTAGGAGAGCTCACAATGTGTGGCATTCAGGGACCCTCGGACAGTACTGTCTGGAAAATAGACAAATTCTCCTCATAATATGTCAAAACGAAAAATCTGAAATAAAAATTTACTCTTAACAAAATAGAGTCACTGGCCAGTGAACTTGAAATTGCAAGAGGTCACTGTATAAAAATAGAGATGGAAAGAAAAAAATGCATGTCTTATGCACATCTCAAATATAACATAAGAATGAAATATTTCCAAAGTTTTCAAAAAAGCTATTTCAAGCCTGCTAGATAATGAAAAGTTTCCTTTTCTGCTGGAGGAGGATGAAAGCACAGCACAGCAGTTAAGTTTGTCTCTTCATGCCACAATGCACGACACAATAAGTAGAAAAAGTCTTTTAACCTACATTTAGCTTCCTTCCATTTAGTTATATATGTACAGTATAAAGGCACAGGAAGAGACTACATTCATAGTGCTTCTTTCATGTATGCATTTATGCAATTACATGTATATCATAACATCACACTATATAGTAGGCTATATAATTTATTTGCATATTTAATCACTTGGTCAAATTTTGTATGCTCACTTCTCATACCTTTATCATTACCACATTTTACTGTTGTTCAGTCTCATGCTGCATTTAACATTTGCTGCCCTCTCAGAAAAAGCGAGTGAAAGAGAGAGGTTTCAGAAGGGGTACACAGATAGGTGGAAAAATAGAAAGCTGGAGTTGGTAGAGGAGAAAGTGTAGAGAAAAGAAAGCAAGGAGAGAGGTCTTGTCAGACATCAAAATATAGGAGAGCCAAGACTCTAGTGACTGAGACATGACATGTTATTGAGACATGAGTGGCTAAAAAATAGATTTCATGTTGAACCTTCACAATAGGGTTTATGAAAAATTTGACAACAAAATAGTAAAGCATGAATATCATAAAAGAATCAATGTTGGTTGCTCCTATACACACACTACACAAGTTGCATCGGGTCCACACACCACCTGAGGGCCCCACCCACCCATGTTGAAACAGTTTTGCCAATGCTGATAAGGCCATGACAGAGCAGCATCAAAGAGGCAATATCCCTCTAGACTTAGGGGAAAAAAAGTAAATAAATCAAAGACACAGTGGACTGTACTGCGAAAGCAGCAACACAGGTCAAGTAACTTCAGCTTCTCTCTAAACTGGTTAATGTTGATGAGGCTTGTGGTGAAGCAAAATTAGTCATTAGGATCTGCCAGTCATTTCTTGTCTGTTTCAGCACCATGGGCTCATATGTTACATCAACTTGCCACTGCAAACTCTTCTTCTTTCTTTCAAACATATCAGGAAAGTGAAATGATAGTGTCATAATAATGCTGAAATAATAATCCCTAGGATTGCATTATAACTATGGCTGATTTGCTTACAATGCAAATAATTTGTGGAGACATGTTGATTTATTTACTTTACAAGTTATGTAAGTGAATAATTAATGTGAAGGGTATTCTTCTAAAAAGATAATTAATTATTACATGTTAGGGGTGGGACTCATACTATCATTACTACTATACCAATGATAATGTTGGTAACAATGGTATCATAGTTCAGGCAATTGTAAGATATGAGATATACTGGAATATTATCAGCTATGATAAATCACAACAGCTGCAACTGAAGAAAAAGGTTAGCGTTACAAGAACCAAAATGGGCCGGACTTTTGATTTAGAAGACAAGGGTGCCTCTCTGTACCGCCAGAATTGCTGTGAGTCCTTCTTTATACAAGTTTACCTTAGTTTCCCCTATCCTTTTCAATTTGATAAGCACCCCTGCAAGGAGGAACTAAAATAGTGACACTGTGAGTCACAGTGGTGGTAACAGGCGGACATCTGTTTAGAGGACTGGGACGTTTAATAACAAGGACACATAGTGTCATAGATACAAAGCCTCACTCTTTATTTGCCCCCATGTGCTATAGCCTACAGATAGTGTTTGGCAGATGTAGTATATGTCCAAGTTATTTATTTGGCGACAGGCACAGCTTGCATTGGAAACTAGTATGTTTGGGCATTGTCATAGACTTTTTGAAAAGAAACTTTAATATCCTCGGTTGAAAATTCAGTGACTATGAGGAGGCAAAGTGAACATGAGTACAGTCCTACAAATTAGTGAAACTGTCAGGTAGGCTAGCAATCAATTGCACAAAAAGAAGACATTTTACACTTTAATTACAGAGGGACACACACTCAGCAGGTCAGACTTGATGTTGACATCTGTGGGGATATACTGACTGGAGGCGAACTAACAAGAATTACGTTTCACTGGAAGGTCCAGTGCATTTTTTTTTTGCATGAAACCAATCTGCAACCTACAATAAAATGCTGCTCTGATCACTGGTGGAAAATGATCATTGAATAAGTAATAGGTCTGTATGAAACAAAACAGAAAAGCAAAAGGAAAATACCTCTCTGTTCATTAGAGCAAGTCAAGACATAGCTCCAGAACACAGTAGTGACGCTGTTCTTTGCCAAATATGTGCACTTGGAAGTGGACTGAAAGACGAAAGGGCCGGAGGAACTTCCAGCACAACAATATTTGAAATTAAATTGCTATCAGTGAAATGAGGCAGAGCCATAAATAAATAACTGAGCCTATAACTTATAACTTGACATGCATGCATGTGGTCAACTTAGCAACAGTGTTGCCTGTATTTCAGAGGCATGTCTGATATATCCACTTCCCGACTGATTAGGTGTGCTCGAAATTTATTTGGATCCCCATTAGCTGACAATCAGAGTTATCAACCAGAATGTTACAGGCCATGCACACTCAAAGTAATTTTGACTAAATGTGGAATTTAGCATTATATGACACACTGGCCTGAAAAGTGACTGAGGTTTCATGGTCTTTCAAATATGAGACATACATGAAAAATGGCAGAAAAATATAAACAAGCCAATTACAATAGGGTGCCGATGCAGCTTTCTGTGCTTGAACACCTAAAAAAGAAATCTTCAAACAACATTTGTTATACAAGGATATTGTTATCTATGAGCTACGTTTAAGTGTGTCAGCAGAGTAGATGATGCTGAATCATCAGCAAGTACTAACTCAGAGCCTGAAGTGCAGCTGCCAGCCTCAGCCAGTTCAAGCAGTAGTGGCTGTATACAGGAATGTTGCCATGGGACTATGTGGGAAGCAGTTCACACGAGTCAGGTAGGAGGCCCCCAGCAAAAGTTTTCCTAGGGCCCCAGGGAGTCCAAGATCAGCACTAGCTGCTGCTGTTAAAGCTAACTACCAAGTTGTACTTCTGTTTATTCCAACCATATCATTGTTGCTGATGCCAGAAACATAAAGCGGATCACATCCTGTGCACCATACAGGCACAGTCTGAGTGCTAAGAGCAGCAAACGTTTTCTGTAGAAGGTAGAAGTCTTTGGTCAATGATGTTTAAACCTGCGAAACCTAGAGTCCCTGAGCAGGCTCTGTACACACATTATATCTATATATAT
>OMLB01055123.1:0-36296 GCA_900302555.1 Myripristis jacobus
CAAAGTGGGTGTTTCAATAGAGTCCACGAGTCTGTCTGAAAGGCGTTCTTTTTACCCCACCCGCATTCTGCGATGATCCGTGCCCTCTTTGCCTCTGATTGGCTCACCCTAAACCTAACCCCTCCCTAACCCCAAACGTGGTCCACGTAACCTAATGAGTGGCAACGAGCACCAGCCAATCAGAGGCAGTGTAAGGCGGGTCTTCTCGGAATGCGGGTAGGAAAAAAGTGACGCGTCCACACCTGCACACACACCCGTGTGCTTCTCTGTCACGCACGGCGCAACCATGCATGCGCTCATTTTCCAAAGAGACAGGCCTAAACGTTTCAAACAGCGTCACTTGCGCTGCGTGCGGCGTGCTCTCACGTTGCGGTGGACGGACTGGGGCAGAGTGCAGAGACGTGTGTGTGTGTGTGTGTGTGTGTGTGTGCGCCCAGCTGGTGAGGGTGGGACTTCCAGGGCAAGTGCAGCTGTCCCATTAGAGCAACTGGTCAGCTGCAGTGGAGTGTTATTCACCCAGGGCCCGCAGTGTTCTGGGAACAATCAGCGGTACACCCACCAGACTGAGACACCCTGTTAACAGATTGGGGTGTAAAATGGGATTTATCACCATGGATGTCGTGCCAATAGGCCACTCAGTTATCTTTTAATACTTACTGCTGTCAGACTTGCCATACCCCAAGTAGTTAAGAGTCTTGTTCCCAGAGTATAAAGTCACACAGCCACAACAGTGCACCGTGTCCTGTATCTGAGCAGGATAAGCCGAATGCACAAGCACAGCATCCAGTCTGTTTGAGTGGATGGAGGCGGTGCAGAGAAGTTTGTGTTTGTTTTAATGTCTGCATCCTAATTGCCAGTGATGACCGCTGACAGACTGGAGAGTTGATACACACGTGCTGTTTGACTCTGCTGACTGAAAGTCTAAGTAAAACTGTTCTGACCCAAGGTTGGTTGCCATGGTGATGCAGCCAGACAGTGATGCTGAAAGCGCTCTGTCTCAGGCTTTGGGCTCTCCTGGCATGATGCTTGTGTGTGTGTGTGCGCGTGGTCATGAGCTGGGTAAAGGATTGCTCCCCGCCACCTGAGCTGACAGACAAGAGAGCAGAAGGTGGACGAGATGCTGAAAGACAGCAGATGAGGGGTTCAGAGAGTACACTGCAGGCCATTTCGAGTGTGAGGGGGAGGTAGCAGCAGCGATGAGTGTCTGTGAGCGTCTCCCACCTCCCCCTCTCCTCTCTCGCATCCTCAGAACACCCCGTCCTCTCCTCTTCTCTCCTCTCCTCTCTCACTTCTACCCTTCCTGTAACCATAGAGACGGCTGTTGCCTGAGGAGCAACGTTTCTCTCCCAGACAGACGTAGTGTCAAATGAGGACAATGGATGCATGGGCACAAACTCCCTCTCACACACACAAAAGCACACAGCTCAGTATAAAGAATCTAAGTACAGGCACCTCCTACACAATCTTTACCTTTTTACTGCTTTTTGGTTGTGCGCTCATGCATTCACACAGAATTATACGGACAGCGAGTGAGCAAGAAAGATGAAAGTGCCAGTCAAATTACTGAGCAGACACAGATGCTTGCTTTTCATAATGAGTTTCATAGTCAAGGAGGCTTTTTATTTCATTTTGACCATCTGCAGCATTATACATGGAGAACACAGAGTGCAGGCCAGTTCTGTTATGTAGCCTGTACGCAGGGCTGCTGATGTACAAATGGTCAACCATAAACACACTAAGGCTATATTAATAAAGAGCCATGACTATGTGTGATGATTCTTCTCTTGTCCCAGTTTGACACTGTTATTGCTGTCTAGACCCCTTTAACTGCCTCGCTCATTATGACCTGAAGTGAACCTGAGAGGTTAAACTGGGTAGATGCAGCTCTGTCCAAAACACAGATACTAGATCAGTATTCCTGTTTGGAGGTTTTGTGTATATGGTCCCAGATCTCTGAGATGCTTGATAGATGCCATGTTAGACATTTTCCTGCTTATACTGAAGGGAATATGTTTATTCTGTGCTGCGTGGCACTGTTCCCTCAGTGTTCCCTCCTGCAGCAGCCCCTACAGACCCATTTCTGATGACTGACTCACGCAGAGAAATGCTTATGGCATTAACACAGTCCCCACATAACACAGGCAATAAGGCAGACCTCAGCCTGCTGAAATGCTGCGCCATTATTATTAAAGCGGCACAGATCAACAGAAATGGTGACCTGGCGATGAGGTTGAAAATGTGACAGCCATCTTGGATGTATGACTATGTTTGATTATCTGAATGGAAACTAGCCTTTATTCCCAAATGACCTTGATTTGCGCAACAAATGCTAATTTGTCTGCATATGAGTGGTTATATATTGTAATTGTCTACAATAACATGACATCCGTGTTGTTCCAGTAATAGCATAACATGACAGATTTGTATTACACTGCACAATGCTTTATAAGGAAGCTCGCTGCTGTGATTTACAGTAAGTAGTACTTCTGTTCTAGTGCATGTGCTTCTTCAAAGTACAATAGTTGTTGTGCCCAACAAAGATTGACATTACAACTAAAATGTGTGTTCAAGACAATTTAAGTAGCTCAGCAGACAAAAATAACACCTCTTTGGCAGAAACAATAAAAGCACTTTTGGCTGTACAAATGCAATACTAGCATATGCAATACTAGCAAATATTTTGCAACTTAACATGGTCATTTCGCACAGGCAGATAAGGTATTCAGCTATACATGTACCTGGGACCTAAACATTACTGCAAAATGTAGCCTGTAGCGACATGCTGGCACCAGTAGCTGACCTCAGGAGTTTCATCAGCCAGTGAACCCTGTCTAATCCCAGTCTCAGTCTAGAGTCAGTGACACATTGTCGAGGAGAATGATTTTTGACATGAATTCTGACTCATCTATTAATAATAAATATGTGCAACATCAGCTCAAGTCAAGAATAGAACAGATCATGATAAAAATCAACAGGCAACAGTTATATGAAAAGCAACAAGGCATTAAACATGAGAGAAGTTAGCAAACTGCAAGAAAAGGAAGTCATCGACACAGCATTAGTACATAAAACGTCATATTCTTCTGGCTGGTTTGTCCTGCATTGTAGATTACCAGTCAAAAAAGACTTTTTCACAGATAAACAGTGAGCTCTGATGAAAAGTCGGTTGCTCTTGCATGAAGAGCAAGTGGATAAGACAGGCAGCTCTTGCTGATATAACAGCACAGTGTCTGCGTGGTGGTCACCTGTCTACCAAATCCAGTTCCAGTGTTGCGAACTGGAATCTTTGTGCTCCAGCATGTAATTTCTCAGGGCAGAGTGGACGTTTTGTGTCACCCTGTTGGCACAGAAGGATAACATGTTTCTGATCCTCAGCATGAGCTCCAGGGTTTGATAGCCAGAAATGCTAGCAGACTGCTAACATGTTAGTGGATGATGTGGAGGTATCTGAGGTCAGGGTAGAGGAGGTTGGCGAGCAGGGCAAGCAGCCGGGGTCCATCTTTCAGACAGTGTCCTGGGTAGCGGATGAACTGAACAGCTTTAGTTACAGAGTCCTCCAATTCAGCGTACTGCTTACTACTAGGCATGACCTCCAATGCTCCTAATGCCTGAATGCACAAAACACATGAAGCACAAAGTATTTTTAGAGGATAATTACAGACCAGGGAAAGAAAAACTACATGCTATGTATTTGTATAGCGTACTTGCTGTGCTTTAGCAGAGAGTTGCAGGTCGCTGGTGGGTTGGAGACGAAGTTGAGTCTCTGACTGTACCTGGACTGCAAGAAATGTTGCAAGACTACGTACCACCACCCTGAACCTAGACACAGACAGAGACACAGATGAAACGCTAGATCATCAACACACTGATACACTCATATTTAATTTTTAAAAAGGTTTGTAGCCCTCAATTAAAAACAGTGTGTTATTCTACCTATTAGAAACGGGTGACCTCTTTCCTAGGCCTATAGCTCCCAGCAAGCCAGAGTTTAACCTCTCTTCTCCCAACTGAAGGAGCCTAGTCTGCAACCGCAACAGACCCAGGACTACTCCAGAGACTTCGGCCTGGCCCGCCTGTGGCTGCAGCTGCTCCAATGACAAGTTCAGGGCCTTGTGCCACCACAGAAACAGCTTGGCTTCATCAGCTGGACTGCTGCACAAAGAAAACACACCATAGCTTGTACAGTGACTACTACTATTGCTTGTGACTGAGAACAACACGAATAATGTGAGCAACTTCCGCAACCACTTCAAATTCATGCTGCAAACTCTGACTTCAAAATAATATAACTTAAAAGCCATCAAACCTGGGGAAAACCTGGCTGGTCCATGTGGTGAGTAGAGCCAGTGTCCGCCTGTCATTGGCTGCTGTGTGTTCGGTATTGAGACGCTGAAGGATGAAGGCATAGAGCGTCAAGAAGCTGCCTCCTGATTGGCTTTCGGAGAGGAAGTCGTCTGCTGTGAGCTCAGGCACCTGAAGGGATGCCAACACAGGACCCCAACCTACAGACTCTTCCTCTGCTGCAACAGAGAGAAAGAAAACGTGAGCGTGAGGGCCAAACAAAACACAGACTTGGTGAATAAAAATCTATATATACTTTTTGCTACATTAAAAATGATTATTAGTTGCATTTATGGCCTTTTCCCACTGTTCAGGTAACAAAACAGGGCAGGCGTCTTAAATAATGATAAACTGTTACTGTGGTTACCATGGTTGAAGTAAGCTGTGATGCAGGCCTCCATGATGCGAGTCATGTGACGTACTGATGCAAGACAACGGGAGCAAGCTGTGAGAAGTGGCAGAATAGGAAAACCCCTCCCTTTCCTGTCCAGCCAGGCAATGACATGAGCTGCGAGGGCTTCTCCTGTTGAGACGCCCACTCCATTCAGCAAAGCCAGCGTGTCACTGAATAGACTGCAGAATGCCATATGCCTCGGCTCTAAACCCGTCTCTGCAGAGAGAGAGGAGGAGGAGGAGAAGGAGGAAGGAGAAGCAGGGTGGAGAGAGACAATGTCAAAATAGAGAATAGAGAGATAAGGTGAGAGGAGCCATGTCCTGCTGTCACTGATGGATGACGATGTTGCTGAGGATGACTATGAACTTACCTGGTGGGTTGAATATGACGATGCTCTCCAGCAGGACCTCCAGCTGGGTCTCCAGGCTGCTCAGGCTGATGCTGCCTCCCTGCTCCAAAGTCACCAAGGACTGCACACACCAGCACACACAAGCTCTGGCCTTTTGAGTCTCCTCCTGACAAACACAAAGTGACAGTTCAAAAAAAAAGAGGGCAGGAGGCGGAGAATATATATTAATGTAAGGGAGGAGGGCAGGGTGACCAGGTGTCCTGCTTTATGCAGAACTGCACAGCATTTTAATCCTGTCTCCTGTGTCCCACATACTGACACAGTGTCCCACATTTTGATTGGCTCTAGTTTTCAGTGAGATAGACATTATATCAAAATTTTGCTCTACCTCTCAGTATTAGTAAAATGTCCCATATAGTCCCGCACAAACATACTCTGTGTCCCAAATTTGTTTTTTTGGGATCTGGTCACCCGAGGTGAGGGTGATTTGGCTTCTGAATCCAACATCTGTTCCTTTGCCAGCTCCTGGATCAGGATCAGGTCAGTCCGTGCTCCAGTTAAACACTGGCTTTTATTTAGATAGTCACAGCACAATACATGGACAATTATGTGCTAATTACAACTGTAATTATTATTCTAGCTGTGGAGGCAATTTTCCCGCTGCGGCGGGCCATCACAGCACAATGAATGTAAACAAAACGCTGCAGCAAGAGACAGTGAATAGGAGCACATTCGGCTGTGTGGTGTCATAATGTGTCAATTCTGGTTCTTTCTCTAAATAGAGGACAACTTGAGGGGATTACTGTTGTGTCTCACCCCGTGTGGCGCTCCTTGGGGGCGAGGCTGGAGCCCAGCAGCACTGCGAAGTGATTTAAGCAGCAGCTGAGGGGCAGAGTCAGTGCTGAGAAGCAGGGAGGGAGGGTAGTGGGTGCTGACGTATCCCAGAATGCCCTGGTATGAGGTGAGATCCAGCTGATGCCAGGGCAGAGAGGTGGACTGCACCAACAGACTGAGCAGAGGAGAGTCCTGCTGGTTCAAAAGAAAGCAACAGAGAACAGAAAATAACTCTTAGACTTCTTGCAACAAACACAAAACGGCCCTCAGGTGAAAACAAAGACGTCTGAATGTACCTGTTGGCTAAGGAGCTGCTCCTCTTTTGTTAGAAAAACTAGCATGTACAGTAGATACACCAACATGGTTTGTGTGTCCTTCTGAGCACCGGTGCTGGGTAGAGCTGGATAGGCCTGTGCTGTGGAGGTGGGGGGGGTCTGTAAGTGGTCACTGAGCACGCTGACCCAGTTGACCTCACATAACACTTCCCCCAGGAACAGGAAGCAGCTCTTGGGACTTCCTCTCTCCACCTGCAGCAACAGGATGGTGAAGAATGGATGAGCGCAGATGCAGACTGTCAAAGCACAGCAGACTTAGGATCAAATTTAGGGTCTCCTGGCTCATTGACCATGCTGGGAGTAAAAATGTATTTTGCCTGCAGATGTTTGACTCCCACCACAGCTACAAGATTATCACTAATACAATAATCCAAATTATTTGGTTTGATACTGCAATCTCAAATGTGTCATAATTATTTGTGTTGATGATTAGGAGAACAAACATTTTTTATTGTATTTTTTATGTATTACACCAACATCTTGACTATTTTCAACCACAGTGCGCATTTTAAATGAAGTGTTCAAATGAATTGTCATCCATATTCTTTAATAACTGAATGCTAAAACTAATATAACAACATAATTATTTACTCGTAATTGTTCACTTCTGCTACATTCCTTGTCTATCTTCACTCTTATTTAAGTTACACAAGATAGGTTTGCGTGAATACCACACACACATACAGCTCTTCTGCTCCCCACTGAGCCGATACAAATTGGCATGCAGGAGTCAGAAGCTCTCCCGCTCCAGAAATTGCCTTGATCGATCAGATGCTTGAGCTTCAAAAATTAAATTGGAAGGAAAATAGCAGAGCAATGGTGCTATTTATACTACTGAGATGCTGACATACTGTATTATCTTCCTCATTTATACTCATCCAACATGGGGATTAATTTTGCTGTAATCAAGCAAAATGTCAGCTTATAAAACCGAATTATGTGGGCTTTAACTATTTCAGTGATGAGCTCGTAACACTGCAGCCTGTATGGAAAGAGGAAAGGGACTCAACTGGACTGGCTGCTGAGACTATAACTGTGCAGGTCAGGTGCCTGACAGCAACCCAGGCCCAAGGTTCAGTGCCATGGGTGAAGATGTCAAATTAAAAAGCTGCCTCATGACAAGCATGTAGGTCAGTGTCCAGTGTTGGAGGTCAGGTCAGAGGTCGGGGTGTCTGTCTTACGTTGAAGAGTTGTTCCATGAGTTGAGTGTCAGGGTGCAGGTGTCTCCACGGCAGGCTGCGGAGGTGTGTGTGGTACAGGTAGAGCAGGTACTCAGGTGTGCGGGGAGACGTGCAGCTCTCACAGTACTGCATCATACACAGCCACAGGGCTCCTCTTTGGCCGGGGAGCAAACGATCTGCATGGAGACACACCGAGTCGTCAATTACAGAAACAAGGTGACACTTCCACACGTATAAACATGTGAAGCTATTTGCTCAGTGATAATCAACTGTTGGGACCAACCTCTGAATTTGTGGTGCAGTGTGTCGGTGAGTTGGGTGTACAAGCCAACCAGACAGCTTGCAGAACTCGCATCAGTCTCCAACCAGGGGTAACACCTGGGGTTACTGAGGCAAACAGACACTGATGTAGATTATCATCTTTGCACTCTTTTGTTGTATCTTTACCCTGGGAAGTACTAAACCTATCTTTCTCCCTTTCTATAGATCAAAAGAAAACAGAAAAAAAAAGGATGACAGTAGAAACCTCTGGCCACATGAGGGAGCTTAATCTGACTTGGCTGACTTAGGGGTATTGTTCAGAGGCAAACCGCTGATGTGCTGTTCTGTCTATCTGGGCTGTGTTGTGTTTGTGCCTTGTTTGTTGTAGCGTATAAGCTGTGTTTCAGAGATAAAGGAATTTCCCACTGAATACAATAATACTACAAGTACAAAGATATAATGCACGTCTGCTGTCTGTGCAGCAAGCCAAGAAAGGGATAGAAAGGGAGAAAGGGATCTGATGTTGCTTTAATATTTACAGACATAGCTCCATCTTTTTACCACCTTTGAACTAGACCACAGTTCTCTTCACACGTTGACCTTAGATGAATCAGAGAGAGCGGAAAGCAAGCCATGCTCACCTTGCATCATCAGTGTCAAGGGGCAGGATCCAAGGCTTGAACAACTTCACAATCTTACTGTGCAGGTCCTGCAGGGCTTTGAGAGTGTAGGGGACAGATTAAAGCAAAGTATATGATTTCAAAGCCTGATCCTAAATCTCACCATCTGCAACTTAGCGTTTCGTATGGAATTTACCTTTCACTACTTTGCTGCTGCCCACTGGCTCCCTGGCACAGTTGCTGAGCTGCACGTTGATTAGACAACCAATCAAATGGCCCCAGAACGACACAACCTCACTGACATAAGGGGCCCAGGCAGAGTAGAGGCCGAAGCTGCGGAGGTCTGCCTTATTGAGACGACTCCGCAGGAAGTAATCACACAGCCAGTCAACTGTCTCATCCATCTGTTAGTGACCAATAAAATGACAGCATGGCTCAGATGATGATGAATGTGTAAGCTTGGTATAAACTGATGCATTTACTAGTCATGCTGAATCACAAGTTTTAAGATAATTCATGTGATTTTTTTCTGTTTATTATTAAATCACCAACATAAGCGAGCTTAACTTCCTCTCATGTTACCTGCTGTGCAGAGAGGCTTATGGGGTTTCTGTATGGAGATGCTGGGGGGCCAACGGCATGGCCCGGGATGTCAGTGGTGCTCAATGCTTGTTCACTTTTACTCTTGGTGCTGCGGGATGGAGGTAAGCAGCCCAGCGCTCGCAGGGTCACCTTCCAGCACTCTGGACTCAGTAACTGGTCTGAGGAGCCTGGTAAAGTTAAAAAACATTCCTTAGTTGGTTGTGAGAAGCTCAACGCCCAAAGCTGCACTCCATCTTGGTCGTGGGTGAAGCTCAAAATCGCATATGTATTGCATTGGTGGCCCCATTGGAAATCTTATTCTGGCATGTTCTATTGACTGTGCTAGACAGGATCACTCCACATGAATTCTTTCTTAACAAAACAGTCAACAAGGCATACAAGCACACACACACACACACACACTTACTGGTCATAAGCAAGCGTAGGCAGTCACTGTAGTGATCAGGGAAATGGTGGCGTAAGAGACAGGTCCAGTGTTTGGTGAAAAGGTGAAAAGGTGTCAGAAGGTCCGGCTCGGGCTCCCGGCCACAGACGCACAGCGCTCCATGAATGAGCTCTAGTAGGCGGGTTCTCTCAGAAAACACCGGGTGGGCTTCACTCAGCCACTGGGATAAATCAAACTGCAGACAAAGACAGAGAAGCAGAGGTGCTAACTTGTCTGCTTTGGGTTTACATAATGAAAGTTGTGTGTTTGTGTAGGTGGCTAACCTTGGTGAGCAGCATGAAAATGACATCAGCACTGTCAGGGTGCAGCGATGTCACCACATCCTGGTAGAGGAAGACGAGCTGACTGGGTGCCGCATTGGGTGTGAAGAAGGGTGAAATGAGGGGGCAGAGAAGCCTCTGCTCCAGGATGGACGTCAGGACACGGCCGCACTCTGTGGCGTTCGCCTGGATGAACACCTACACACAGACACAGGGACAAAAGAGTAGCCTACAGGTTAATTCAACAGTTTTATTCATGATGGGAATTTATATGTTACTCATCAAAAGATTTTCCTTTCATTAAAGCTAGAGTGGGTGGCCTTCTCACCATTTATATTTTTTGTTCTTTAGTCAGACATTTCAAAAATAGCAAAACTGTGGAGAGAACGATTTGGGGGTGGGGGTGGAGGCGGTAAGGGTGTCAATCCTAAAGCAGTGTGGGTACATGTTTTTGATTTAATATTCTTTATTTAAATTGCACACATTATGTAAAATATGCTTAATTCCAGTCTTGTGTCTTTGCATTTTGTGTGTGGGTGTATTTTTGTGTACCTGTCCCAAGATCTCAACACAGGAGGAGAGGTACTGGCGTGTTGGAGGATGTCGCAGTGTGTCCTCACACACAAAAGACACCACCTGGTAGAAGGCAGACACACCGACGCTCTGCACTGCTGGGGTCTTCTGTGCCTTGTACATGTTCACCAGAGCCCTGAGCAAGGACATCACTGTTACCTACTGTTTACTCCTCCTGTATGTGTTTGTACCAGTGTATTACCTCTACAAACATCACTACTATGTACTGCTTTTACTCCTGTATGTGTTTGTATTTACATTAAGTGTGAGACAGATAAAATAGTAGCATCTGTGTATACTGACGTGATAAAGTTCTCAGTGTGCACTGCAGCCTGAGCCAGGGTTGGAGGAGGAGGAGCCATGGCGTCGGCTTGGAGCTTCTTGATGTCGCTGTGGAGTGATATTATCTGAGTCTGCACTGCCTCCTGTTTCTGGACACACTCGCACTGTGTACAGCCACACACAAACACACACACAGATATGCGCATATTAACAAATCATGTTGAGGAAATTCCAGCACTTCAAAAGGTGGCTGCTGTGTTGTCTTAGTTTTCTTACTGTGACAGAGATGTTCGCTGGACCCTGGCATGGCTGCCCTCCCCTCCCTTTACACTCCAGTGCCATGGTGACTTGCTCTGGTCGGTTCTTATACAGCAGAGGAAGACTCTCCAGCAGCTCCTGCTCCCTTGCCACCTGCTGGGCTTCCCGTGCCACCGCAATCCTGACCAACAAATATGTGTGCATTTTTGTGTTTGCATGTATGTACTGCATGCCACTGATAACATTTGTGTGCTCAGATGGATGTGTGATTTTCATTAGTGTGTGTGTGTGTGTGTACCTGGCCTGGTCCTGCAGGACGCTGAGGTCCTGCTGCAGTAGTTTGGTGGCAGCTTTAGAGTCTGTGAGGCAGGCAGTGGGCACCTCAGCCACCGGGGCCTTCTGCTGCTGCAGCTCTGGAGCCGGACGAGGAACCGGGTGCTTCTGCAGGTTGGACAAGATTCGCTCCTTGGCTGCAAACAGAAAGACAGGATGACGGACACCACTGGACAGTATTAAGTTGGCATTGAGTTTATAGAATTTATTTTCTTCTCCATTTCAAAAATTTCTAAATATTTATGGTCTTTATGGTAAAGATTCCTACTATTTCTTAGAAATACTATCAAAGCAATATAAGAGACATGGAAATGACACAGGAAATGTCTATTCCCAATAGTTTTAAAATAATAAAAACATATGAAATTAATATTTTTGTGTTTGTTTGGTGGACTACCTCCATGTAGTGATAATTAATTCCTAATGAGTTCCTGAAGTGTTTACATTTAAAACATCATCACTACTAAATAGAGAATAAAGCTGTGGGTAGTCTTTTGGATGTAGAGTAGGTTTTATCTACCAGTGCTGAGGCTGGTGCAGTCAGTGAGGTTGGGGTTGCTGGTCTGGAGAAAAGTTGGCTCACTCTGCACCTTCTCCCACAGGGACAGGACCTCCCTCTCATCGTACCGCACACGCTCATGGTCCACATACTCCAACCACAGCTCCTATAGCCGTAACACAAACTTTCAACTGTAATATCAACGGGATATAACACACCACACTGTAATCGGACTAAGCTGCTCTAACTACAGTAGGGCTTTTTTTTTTTCAAAGCTGGCAACAAACAAAAGAAAACAAAACTGTAAGTATAGGTAAGTACAGATCAAATCACCAATCCAATTCATTACTTGAACCATGTCAGCTTGGACCATAGGTTGAAGTAACTGCATTAAATAATTTTTACAGAATTAGAGAAATACAGCTTTCTGTGTGCCAAAAATGCTGAAAATCACGAAAGTTGGCTTTTTATTTCTGATATATTTCTTTTTATTTCTGATATTTCCTTATTTTGGTAGTTGATATTCATTTTGAGTAAAATCCCCAATACTGATAAATCATCACAAGTATTGTCATAACTTGGTCCAAGCCCATTTTCATTCTTGAACACCGATGCACATGCAAGAGTAAAACAGGTACAAACAAACATGCAGGTTATGTACACACTAAAAAAAAAACACCCACATGCTGCCGCTGCATGACCTGTGCCAGTCGGTGTGGGTCATACTGCTGAGGAAGAGACGGCAGGTACACTTCCTGCTTCTGCATGGTCTCATCATCCAGCCACAAGGCGAATACACCAAACAACCTGCAGACAACCAATCCACTGAGACCTGAGAGCCAATAAAGCACACTAACGGCTGCTACAATGTGCTCAAGAACAGGAGGGAATTCATGTGAGTGCGACCAACCTAGCATCGCTGTCTTACCTCACAAGCTCTGTGTGCAGCTGAGGAGAGGTGAGGTAAGGGGGCCGGGGTGCCTCGGGGCTCTCGTCCCCCGGGCTGACGGCGTCTGATGAGGGTGCATGTGGCAGAGGAACCCTGAGGGCCTGGCTGGCAGTGTGGTGGAAGTCAGACACCTCCTGCAGTCTCTGTCTCAGGTCTCTGAGTAAAGACGCCTGAGCCGAGGCCTGGAAGAACCTTCGGCCAATGCAACCTGCAGCAACCAGCCTGAAGGACATCACACACACACACACACACACACACACACACACACATAGAGCTGTTTGGTTTTCAAGTTATACGTGAAACCGTGACACAGGACAGATTCTCCCTGTTGTCTAGTTATGAACACGAATGTGTGTGTGTGTGTCGTACCCATACTCAGGTCCTGGCTGTCGGAGGTAGAGCTGTAGGAACCTCTGCCAGACCAGTGGCAGGATGGGGTGGTCGGGGGGCGTGGCTAAGGCCTGACACGCCCATCGGTACACCTGCAGCCGCTGCAGAGACGGGGCCACTGGAAGCTTCAGCCGCTGCTGTGCTTTCTGGCTCACACACAAACACCGTTACGGTTATCATCTCTGCTTCTTACAATTAAGTCATGTCACGATTCCAGACTTTTGGTAGTTCATACCAATAGCGGTGAAATTTCATGATTTTTAGATATCTGATGCAATAGCCCAGAAAAAAACAGAAATCTCATTCAGTACACACTCCTTTGTATCAAAACTTTGTTTAAACATTGAATTAAAACAAAGTTCAAGTAAACAGAAATGTTATGCGTTTCAACTATTTAACACATAACTTATAATAGAATAATATAATAATAATAATAACATCAGCCTGTAACCTTCAAGTAGGAAACAAACAGGAACTGTATGAAACATCATGCCGTGACAACAAATACAACGGTGTGATTATGCTTCTCATTTTGGTTTACACACCTGCGAGCTCTTTAAAGTGTTTCAGTATTTAAATTTGCTGCCTAAGATTACATGAAAATAACAAAACTGAATTACAAAGTGAGGTATCGAGTGGCATCCATGCCAACAATGCTAAAAACACTGGCACAGGCGTTGTACTGATTCTTGTGACATCCCTAATCAGAATAATGAGCCTATGGTGTGGTCTGCTGCACTGAAGCAGCTCTTTGAATGTATATTTATAGTGTGTTTACATTTAGTCAGCCATCATATTCTACATATGCAAAATGATCTGAGGTAATGTTACACTGCGCCCTGCACTTAGTGTAAGTGCTGTATTGTGACTATCATGTGCTTACTCAGCATCAGGTCAAATTATATAAATGTATAAACTGTGCAATATCAATATTTCCTATGTGCAATCATGCAAATGTAATAATTTTGTTATTTTACTCATTTATTATGCATTATCAATATTCCCATTCAAGCCACCTCACATATATCTGTTACTATCACTTATTTTTGTGATGTCAGTGTAAAAACTGTGCAATATCAATATTTCTTATATTCAGTCTGGTTCTCATTTACTATATCTTGTTTTGTTTTTTACTTACTTATTGATTCATCACTTCTTGTTTTTTATCTTTTGTATTGATGCTTCTTTTTATTGATGGTGTTTGCTATTGTGCTATCTCCTTTGCTGCTATAAAACAAATTTCCCTGTAGTGGCATAAAGGATTATCTTATCTTAAATTCCTTGGGCATTTATTTGTTGTGAGCAAAATCGAATCTGATTCTGACACATCGACCTGTATAACTTCACGTGTGTCTGTATACCTTCAAGGCTTGGTCTGTGGAGAGGCTGGGCTCTGACAGCAGCTCTTGCTCTACGCAGCGTCTGAGCTGAGAGTCTTCCTCAAACATGCCCTCCATGTTGAGCACCAGCCAGGCGAACCAAACCTACCGACGCAAACAGAACCCGGCTTGTCAAACTGAGAACTTCACTGATGCGATCAACAGTACCTGCACACAGCATTGGTGTTTCGGGGACCCTTACCTCTGCACTCAGGGATTGGCCCTCTATGAAGGAGGGTGTGACATTTCCAGCAATCCAGCCAACCAGAGTGGAGAGCAAACCCCGGTCTCCATGGTAACCCAAGGCATTCTGCACGAGGAATGGAAACAGAAAACCTCACAACCTCAACGCACTGTGGTTACTGAATATTGTATGTGTTATTGAGAGTGAGGTCAGCAAAGGACTTACTCATTATTTACACCCCCTTCTTCTGCCTTTCCGTTCTGTCTGCTACAACCAAGACCTTGTCTGAAACCCACCCAGACGCTCATACTTTATTACCCCATCACCTTACGAAATCCCTGGAGCTTGCTTCACAGTTAGAAAATGATTGGATAAGTGTGAGGTCACTCATGTTCCCACAATAGAGTTTTCAGCAATTATAACAACTATTTCTTACCAAATGGACAAGAATACAACACTTGCTTTGTGCCACATATAGCTTACTGCTGTGACCACAGGCTGTTCAAGTAAATGGAGTAATAAGAAGAAATATAACTTATCAGGCTACAGCAGCTTTGATATCGCACTGCATTCAGACTTAATGTGCTGTTCACTTCATTCATTTCTCATGAGAGAATTTATTACTTTGGCATCATTTCTGCATTTCTGATACATGTGCTGGATTTATTTTTCTGATGCACTAATACTGTACACATGAAATATAGTGGGTATTGTTTAATCCTGTTTTTTACCACCACTCTGTGTTTTCATGATCAAACAAATCTCTTGTTAATCAGCTTTGCTACATAAATTTATGCTGTCAGAAAATGCTCACTAAACACACTGGAGTACAGGTGATTGTGACTGCTCTCCCCCCAGAAAACAAAAAACTCTACTGGGACCTTTGAATCCACAAAAACTGTGTGAAATTGTGCAATCGTCCATCATGAGTGAGTAAATACCTTATGCTGTTGGTACAGTATTTTCTGCACACACTCCTCCTGGTGGTGTATGAATGCGGCACAGCAGATCTGGTCCATGAGGAACAGGACAGTTTTGTCACGGTACCAGAGGTTCTGCTGGGTCAGAATCCCCACCCAGAACTCGAGCACTGCTGCGGCACCAACACGGCCGGGCTTTGAACTCTCCACCACGTGACCCTGGAAGAGAAACACACATATTCACGTTCAAAGGCGTTCGCTGAGGTTGCAGGAAAAGATATGGTGTAGGGTTGACCAGCCTATACTCAATTTATCCAACTGTGTATTTAGAAATGAGCTGACCAACCATTCTTTTTATTTATAAATTCTAATGATAAAAAATCTTGTGCAGATTTTATTAGGTTGCACTACGGGATCTCATTTTACAGAGGATAAATCATACATCACTGATTGCAGGGGGAAATAAATCCCATCCCAGTGCAGTGTGTCTGATGCACTGGGGCCCTGCAGAGTTTAAATAAAAATAAACAGATTTACATGAAACTTTGTAGAAAGGTTGGTAAGAAACAGGTGATTCAATTTTTACCACAACTGGTCAAGATATACAACAAGGACAAACACACATGTAACTATGACCATGTTGCAATTCACCTCATTCACCTGGGTGCCATGTTTGCTTAACTGATATCATGCAGGGGGTTAGAGGCACAAGGACCATAGACTCCACAATGTTGAAACTTCACTGTAAAAATACTGTTTCAGTAGTACTGAATAACATAATATACTAATCATGCTTCTGTAATTTCACAGCCCTTATTAAAAGACTTCTAATGCATTTAATCGTCACAATTTTCATAATATAAAATAAAATGGAGGTGAATGACTGCTCTGGTGAGCGTACCATCCGCCTCAGTGCAGTCACAACCAGTGTAGGTGGTTCAACTGATTTTGATGCATGCACATCAGATTCGACCATCTGAGGGAACAGACACATACTCCTCTAAGGTAAATACCGGATCCTTGGCGAAGGTCTGCTCTCGACTGATCACATTTTCTAGTTTTCAGACATTTTTAAGAACCCTGGAGCTAAATGTTGTCTTCTGATGTCTGGGGTCTTGGAACGTATCTTTGTAATGAAAGCTCTATCAGACGTACCTGAATGACACTGTTCAGCAGTCGGACATTGTCTCCATAGGTAGCCCCTGTGAGGAGTGGCGCCACCCGGTGGGTGACCTGCTGTGTCACACCCTGAGGACACACACTGTCACACTGCAAGAACAACTGGATACAACTCACAAACCTGGCAGGAGAAGGGGAGGACAGAGGACCACAGCTAACATATGACTGCTAATCTTGAGACAATAACTGCTATGATAAAGATGAATCTTGCTCTAATTTTTCTCACTTACTGAGTGTTATTGAGCAGGTAGAAGCTGAGAGGGTATGTTGGGGGCAGGATGTTGTCAAGAAGATGCACAGCTGCTCTCAGGTGGCGAGACTGAATCAGACTCTTCAACAGTGCAACTCCCTCAGTGCAAAAGTTTTCCAAGCTAAAAACAAACAAACAGAGAAACCAATCCACAAGGGCTACATGGAAAATAATTCAGATGCTATGAGGAATTCACAACTCATAGATATATGGTATATGTATATGTGTATGTGTGTGTGTTTGTGTGTGTGTGTGTGTGTGTACGCACAAACCTGTGTCCCACTGTTGTCATAGCAAGGGAAAGATAGCATCCAATAGGGATGCCTGCCTTGACAGCACGGAGAACAGAGTGCATACTGGGAGAGTGTGTGAGCTCTGGTGGTGGGCTGGAGGCCAAACCAGGGGCGGACCAAGCTCCTTTCGGGTTCTGGGCGTTGCCATGGAGCTTCAGCCTTAGCAACAATTGCCATGCCCATTGGCTAAAGGATGCTTCAGGAGACACCCCCAAACGAAGCACACTGGCAAGATAGGACACCTGAGGAGAGAGGGAGGAGGAGGAAGATGAAGTGAGGATGTTGTGTACAATCACGATACTTCATGATGAATGTGTATCTGAGAGCAACGTCACCTGTTTGATGCCCTCTGATATGAGGCCACTGTAGGGTTTGTCAGTGAGATACTTCTGATAAGCCTCTGCTACCAGCAGAGCCACCTCACTGTGCAGAGATGAAGCCAGAGCCAAGGAGCCATCCTGCAAGAAGAGAGACACCGAGTCACAACTCACACAAAAGGAGTTTTAACACACACCCAAAACCTCTTCACGAACTGGAAAAAGCAACTCTCCCCCAAAAGTTTTATTAACTACAAACAACCAAAACTGTTCTCAGACAGGACTGATAATTCCTAATTTAATAACTGTTTATCATTTGATGATGATATAGTGATTCTGACAATTCTGTTGTTGGTAACTAGCAAATAAATTCAAATAGCAAGGAATGGTATTTGAAGGTGTTCTTAGTTTTTTTTATTTTTTTCAAAGGAATAAATACTTATGTAATGATTTAAAATATGATTTTGCATACATGAGCCATACTGTGATGTGTAACGATAACAAAGAAAATCTTTTTGAGTATCCTGATATCGATTTTAACCATGTTGCCCAGCTCTAACTCAGACAATATTCTGTGTGACAGGAACATCGTATACACACACTACATCCATAACTACCTCTGTGTAACCCCAGTTCAGTCCCTCCAGTATAACACAGGCCAGCCGGTTCTCCACAGCAGAGAGGGGATGCTGCAGTAGCCAGGCTCCAATCACACACACCTCCTCTGGCCGCGGCCGCCACAAGCACAGGGGCAGCTCTTTACACAGGTACAGCGCCACCTAAGGCATATAAACACAAACAAGAAAGAAACAACAACAATGAGTTCTGCAAGCATTATTTACTTTCCTCCAAATTTGGTCACCTACTTGCTGCTGAGAAATGAGTTAAAATCAAAACAGAATGATAGCACCCACCATGCCCACTGTCTGTATGGTCTCTCTCAGTCTCTCCAGCAGCACAGAGATGATGTATGGATGGGCCGTTGCTATGGCAGCCAGCAGCTCTCGTCCCACCTTTGAATAGGTTTCTCTGGTGGACACGCTGACATAGGACACCTGAAACATCAATTTGATCATATAAAAACGGAAAATAGTAAAGAAGCAGAAGCACAAAGAGAGGGAAGTGGCAGAAAAAGTAATATATACAAATGAGATTTCAGATGTAGGTATTAGAATTCTGCAGTATCGCAACCAGTTGCTTCCATTTCTCCTACCTGGTAGATGAGCAGAGTTATGGTGGTGATGAAGGCGGCGTCTGAGTGCTGGGTGGGTGTGGCCATGTGTGCCAGGGCGGTGAGGAGAGAGATGCCGTCCGAGCTGTTCACCTCACATAGCCAGTGCTCAAACCTCTCTTGGTGCTCTGGATCTGGAGTTCATGGAATCACAGGGTGGAGGTCAGTGGCAAAAAACAAGAATGAAAGGTCCCCCGAGTTTATACCTGGTTATAATTATGTTATTAAGATCCCAATACAGTGGGGACTCCAAAAACAATTGGAAAAGAGGAGGGTAGTTTAGAAAAACATGATTCTAAACTTGCTTGAGAGTATTTAAAACCTATACAGAACTGTGCTTAAAACAAGACGATGAACCAGGCACTCCTAGTATCAGAAAACGCAACAAGGAAGAAAATTGTTAAAAAACGTTATTGTAGTGATAACACGGTGGCTCAGTGGTTAGCACTGTTGCCTCAGAGCAAGAAGGTCCTGAGTTCAAAGGAAAGTGGAGTTTGCATGTTCTCCCTGTGTTTGTGTAGGTTAATTCTCCTGTCAGTGCCCCTGACCAAGGCACTGGCTTAGAACTGGACTTGATCCCCAGGCACTGCACATCAGCAGCCCACTGCTCCTAATAGTCAGGATGGGTTAAAATGTAGAGAAAGAATTTCCCTATAGTGATCATTAGAGGTTAACCCTTAACTTTTATAAATCATTGAAAACCCAACATGTTTTTACCACGATAGGTCTTCATCGGGCCTTTAGTAACAGTTCTGTTATACAGATTTGTGTTGCAATTTAACTATACTGGAATAATTGGGGGCTGTGATTAGAGTTAAAACAGTTAAAACAATGCCCATGCTAGTTAGATTAGAGTATTTTGAGCAGGATGTATATATGTACCTGGAGTGCCCAGTGTTTCCAGTCCAGCCGTCTCAGCGCACTGCATGACATAAAGAACCCTCCACAGCATGGAGCTGGACAGAGTCCCATATGGCATCTCAGACATGAACAACCAGATTCCCAACCTGGGAGAGAAGACAAACCAAACCAAATGTGAAAAAAATATAAACGTTTGAGTCACTCTGGCCAGGAAAGCACATACTGTAACTTCCAGTTAGAGATGCAAGCTCGACGAACATCACCTCTTGTTCCTGAGAACATGCAGGACCGCTCTGAAGAAGAGATGGTCGTACTCCACCTGCAGCTTGTCCAGAGACAGGGGATGTGTTTGAGAGCTGGCTCCGTCAGAACCATTCATGCTCACATACTGGGCCCAGTGGTCGCTGACATAACACACTGTCATTCTGAGGGAGGAGAACAATTTCAGAGATTATAAATAATCAGCATCTTATCTTTGAAAGGTGCTCTATACAAAACCACCAAGGACTGCCTGAACCCTTTACACTGAACTGACAAAAAAATGGACAAAAAATATGCATGTAATTTGATGGCATCGTCATCGCCAGCCTGACTCACTGACAGATTATGTGCTTAACTCAATCTTTATTAATTTGGACAGTGGGACTTTTTTCAAGATTATTTTTTGGAGTTTCTGCTTTATTTGAAATGACTGGTCATGGTAAATGGTGCCACCATACAGTGCAACTTAAACGCTCATAATATTAATATTTAGCCAAAGAAGTATGAGTTCATTCCTTGTATTGACAGTGCACTCACCGTATACTGTGCCCAATTCGTTTGACCAGCTGTCTGTACCGGGCCCTGTTGTACGTTTGTAGGCCAACAGCTAGAACTTCGACGACCGAGGAGGCAAAAGCGAACACACGCATCATCTTCTGAGAGGAGCAGGCCTGGGGCTCATACACACCTGGGGTGAAAGAGACGCCTGTCAGTTCATACAGTGACTGAACACACAAACAGTCAGGAAATCAGACAGACTCACTCACCCTGCTTGCTCATCCCGAGCATGTGTGCATAGAGCTCCTGGAAGGGGAACTGGGACAGCAGGGAGATCAGGTCCTCCTCACACAGAAGGAGCCAGCTGCTCTCTGGATCCTCATCCTAAACGAACAGAGAGAGACATGGATCATCACAAACTTTAAATCATCATAAACTTTATTAATAGTAAAATAAAATAAGCCATGAGAAGCTGTTCTTTCATAATGATTTTAGAACTGCAAATGGCGGTTCTTAGGCAAGGCACAAAGTAGACTCTAATTGCTTTTATAAAACAGCAGTACCACACCAGGCTATTAGCGAAGAAAGAACTCAAATGTTCTGTATTTTTTAAATCAATAATTATTAAGTAACAATTATAGTAAAATGTTATTCTTCTACCAAGTGCTATTTTTCTTAAAGAGAATCAAAACAAAGAGGTTCCTAAGCAACACATAAGTAGAGGTTAGAGAGGTAATTTTCAGTGGGCAATGTGGTATTTAACTGAACTGTTATGCAGTCACAAGTGTGACTCAGCTGGTAAGAACAAAGGACCACAAGTACCTGTTTCATAAATCATCATTTACACATCCCAAACTCTCATCTCCAACGTGTGACACGTCAATTTTTCTTGACAGACATATAGGGAAGATGTTTATTATCATAACAGAGAAGTTACAATAAGATTAACTCTAGAAATAAACAGACTTTTCTCATGAGATTCAAGGTTAAATTGGAGGCACACACAATTAGAAGAGACCCTACCATCATCTCGTCCATCAAAGTGAATTGGTTGTTTGCTTTTTCGTTTTTACTGCAAGCTTTTGGTGTTTCCAGCACATGCAAGATGTTGCCTTTTACTCATAACCTCTTTCCATTTACCTCCTCTCCCCCCTCATCCACTAGTGTCCAGTTGCCAGACGCAGGCCCAGAGGCTGTTGATCCCTGGCTCTCACATGGCTTCATATGGCTCAGAAACTCTGCACGGTGCCTGATGGAAGAGGCCAGAGACAAATGGTTACAGATCAGGATTGTAGAGGAGGGCAACATGTTAGACTTAGCTTCTCAAGGTCATAGTCTCAAAGATATAGAGCTAGATTGTAGGTTGCAGGAAAGTGTGTAAGAAAAGGTATTTACTTTGCAGGAGACATGAGGATGGCCAGAGCTTGCATGAAATGCTGCACTCCACAGGTGTTCCCCAAAACCTTGATCTGAGGCAGACAACAACAAAAAAAAGGTCCATCAAGTATGTACTGCAATTCCAACAATGCAGAATAATGGAGGACCATGTCTAACCTGTAGGAAAGGTGCAGCCCACTTGCCCACCCCGGCAGGACAGCACAGCAGATGGCACAGCAGGTACAGGTGTTCTCCAGATCCTCCGACATGCAGCAGCACCGCCACCTGTAGAGAGGAACCAGAACCACGTTAGAAAACACAACAACATGAAACACTGGAACATGAAGGGAAGGAGTGTGTGTGTGTATACCAATCTCTCCAGCCAGTGATGGATGTCTGTCTGGAACTGTGTGTCATCCAGGACTCTGCGCGTGAAGCTGAACAAAACACTGATGGCCTCTTTCAGGGGCTGGAGGGAACAAGGCTGTGTTTGGCCGCCAGAGCAATCTGACAACAGCACAAAACAGACAAATGGCAGTTAATAACCAATATATGGACACTGTTGTTTAAATGAATCGTATGAATCATGTGCTGATGTTCAACAAGATTCACATTTATTATAGCAAGTTCAAAGCAAGTAAAATTTGTGAGTCCCTCACCTTTTAGCAGGCGATACAGGTACGATTCCACCTGGAGGCGTGAAAGCAGAGCGGTGTAGGCATGCAGCGCCACCTTTTGATGAAGCAGCTCGGTGCGAGCTTCAAACAGTCTCCTCAGCTCAGCCAGCACACTCTGACTAAACTCGGCCTGCTGGAAGCGGTGGTACCCGCACACCTTCGACTGGTCTGCACACACACCCTGGAGGGAAGAAAGTGTATTGAAAGGAGGGATGTAACATTTCACTCAATGCATTTATTATAAATTCTGCCTATTCAGCTGTATCAGTGTGCTATAAGGAATAAGTAGAAACACAGCTGGAAGCGGCAATGACCGGGGTCCAAGCTCAAAAGTTCGTCTTCAACTCAGTATGACCTTGAGAGGAATTTGAAAATCTCATTTAATTACACCCTAATTAACAATTCTAATGGTTAAAACCTTTTCCTACCACTCTCCTTTCCTCTGGAATGGTTTCCCTACAGAAATCAGGGTGGCAAACTCTCTTGATACTTTTAAAAACAAACTTAAGACATCTGACCATTGAGGGAAGCTCAGTCTCTGCCTGTAGGCTCTCTTGTCTTAGTTTACTTTAGCTATCTCACTCAGCTTCTCTCTTCCTCACTTTCTTCTCTACTCTCAGTTTTGACCATATTGTTTTCTGTGTTTCTAAACTGGCCTCCTCTGTCTGTCTGAGTGGCTGATGTCTGTGTCTCGCTGATGAGCAGCCTGACTCTGTCTTTGGTTTCTGGTTTCTTCTCAAACGAACACACACACCTGTAATGTAAGCTGTTCATCTCTGAAGCTCCAGAGTCGGTTCTGTGTGCTCTTGCAGTCAGAAGACTGTGTGTGTAGCTGTGTGTGCGACTGGGTCAGCTGTCTCCGGCAACGCCAGTAGTTCTGCAGCAGTTCGGTCAGCTCGTGGTTTTCCTGCCGGGCCAGAGCACAGAACTGGGCTGCGCACACTTCAACACCCTCCAGCCATGCTCGCACACCCCTGCCTGGCTCCCAGACACTCAGCTGCTCCAGTGAGAATGCCTGCAGAAGAACACAAAAAAATGAAAACGGTTAAGTTAATTTTGCATATTTATTATTTTGTGAAAATCTAAGATAACCCCCCCAAATATACAGACATTTATGAAAACATTATCACTACCAATTACATAAGTTCTTCAGTTTGCACTGGTAGACAATGAGGGCTTTTTCAATATTGTATTGTATTGTATTGTCAAGCTGCAAATATTTCTGCATATGGGTTAGGGTTAGGCAAGTGCATGAGATTACCTGAACCTCTGGAGCGATTTTAGGTAATTCTGGGTAGAGTCTGCTCCTTGAAAGTTCAGGTACAGACTCAAGAGGCTGCAGACTTGGAGGAGACGATTCCTGCTCAGCAAGAGACAATACTGCAGGCCCCCTAACGCCACAATTCTTCAGAGTTTCCTCACGGAGCTGCATGACAGGGCCCTCCTCCAGTGTAGGGAGAGAGGGGTAGAGGGCAGGGGCACTGGGGGCAGTTAGGGTCGCAAGCTGGGTTGAAACACCCAGCTTCCCTGACTGGTTTTCTTTTTCCACCTCTCTGCTCTCTGGTACAGCTCTAAGCTCCGCCCCGTCAGCCGTCTCTCTCCCATCATCCTTTCCTTCTGTTTCTGGCTCAGCCGCATGGACTTCATCCTGTGGTATTCCTGTTGATAAACTAAGTGGTGTCTGTAAAGTGTTAGTTGCCTCTGATGTGTATAATGTCTGTGATGAGGCAGTCTGCTGCTCCTCAGAGGGCGGGTTTGATGTCTCTGCTGTGGCCTCTGGGGGCTGGGCAGGGTCCTGCTGCTGCTCCTCTGTCTCCTGACAGGGCAGACTGAGGGGGATGTCACTGAAGCCAGAGCTGGAGGCCTCATCGCAGACAGCTTTCTCTTCCTCTGCCTGCCGCTGTTTCCTAGCAAGCTGAAAACAAACAAAACACTTATAGCAAAAACTGATTTTCCTTGGTTCAACAAAAATTTCCCTCTGCCCTAATTTTTGACACGTGAGGATCAGCATGTGGCCAAATAGCCAACATAATACACAGAAAAAAAATATCTAAATGATTACTAATTTAACAGCCATGATATGGTGGCCTTATGATTAGGACTGTGACTTCAAAACAGAGGGTGCTGAGTGTGATTCCCAGCCTAGACCTCCAAAAGACATGTAAGTTAGATGTGCTGGGAGAGTCTACACTGCCCCTATAGATGTGAACCAGGGACTGATTCATGTGTGACTTTGTTTGTGTGTTAATCTTGTGATGGACTGGAAACTTCACTGTCCATGGAGTTTCCCTGCCTTCTCCTTCATATACAGTGTGCAGGGTAAAGCTACACGCACCCATGCCCCTGAATTGGGGAAAAGCTGGTCATAACAAAAACACAAGCATTGAAGATTTGGGTTCAATACCTGAGACTTTCCGCTGGTTTTGGACTTAGTCTTCTTTGGCCTCACAGCCTCCATCACAGGCGTCCGCTCACCTCTCTGTCCTCGTCCCAGCTCTCAAATCACATTCACATTCAACTGGCTACAGGCATGCCTATTAGCAAACATTGTGGTCTTTATTCACACATGACGTCTCCGGTGCTTGTATGAATTGAACAGGTGCAAACAACTCAAATGACTAGTCAGTCGCTAGTGTGGTCACTGGGGAAGATAACCAGCTAGCGGCTGGCTGTGGTGTCAAGATAAACACAGGCTAAACAGTGCTGTGGGGCCCGCCGAGGACCTCACTGGCAGAAAATAGCGAGACACTGGCTAGCATATGGACTGTATAATCTAAGCACCATGTCCCAGCGGAGAAAACACAAACCAGTCCCTCTCGCTGTCCTCGAAAAACAAACTATGAACACACCCGAAGGTGCTCGGACTCAGGTAAGCTAGCGCGCCGCTGCTGTACTTAGCTTGTTGCGGGTTTGTCTTGCGGTAAATTTAGTCACCGGGAGCTCGACACATTTCCGCAGTGTTGCTCGCTCTGTTAATAGAAATATTTCATCACTTCCAGGCGGCTGGCATGCAGCAGTGACACAGCTCGCAGGTCAGCTGCCATTTGTTTTGTTTTGCTCAGTTGCTGGAGCATATCGCAATCTTTGTCCACGTGATTCACTTACTCCGCCTCACTACGGGAGCGCAGGAGGCTCAAACCGCACGGCTTCTGCTGGGCCACAGTCTGTCACACGCTCTGCAGGGTGAGGTAGACCTCCTACATGACTTGTGGGAGGCTGCTGAAGGTGGACTGGCCGGCATTAACTGTGACTAACCTACAGTTTATAGCCTTTTCCAGTAAACATTAAACCTATTTATGAGAGTTACGAAGTCGGCTGCATTAAAGGCAATAAGAGCACTTATCTAAGTTCAGAAAGTAAGTGCATCTCAATTCAGCCCTGCTAATTGAGCTGTACGTCAGAGGTTAGATAAAGCACAATGACACTGTTCATAACCATGTTTTACAGTATAGCCCATATATGCAGACCTTGATATACCTATGGTTGTAGATATTCGTTAAAAACACATCTAGATGTCCACATATTTTATTTAAGCATTCTAGCATATGCAAGCAAGGCAACCCAAAATATTTGGGCATCGTCTGATTACATTACTAATACATAGCAGGCAGTCTTTAGTGTTGCTGATCATATCAGTGCACAAACAGGTGGTGAGAAAGACAACGATACATTTATTTACAAAAAAAAAAGCACAATGTTTACTTCAACAATTTCCCTTTAAAACTGTATAGTATGTACACACACTGCACCCCACCAAGCCCCAAATAATCTGATGATGACGACCTGTGTATATCAAGAAGACCTGAATAAGTGCTGCTGATCTTAAATCATATTGTTTATGATTGACCTGCCAAGTGATCGTGCTCCTTCCCTCAAAAGTTGGTTGCACACAAATCAGATTTCATGGCCTGTTCTGCTGAGCTTATTACAAAAAACAAACATGAGTCACAGTCAAACAGACCCTGTTTCTGGTATCCACCAAATATGTCACACGCCTGCCTCTGGCAACAGTTCTACCAGTCTGGCACCCAAACAACACGTCAGCATTCCTCTGGATTGTTCCAGATTGCTGGGTAAATCCTGGTCTGGTTGTTGTTGCTTCCAAATAACAGACACCAAATCTCCAGTTACAAGGCTTTCATGCTTGCAGATCCTCTGAATCATACAAGACCTCCAATCTTCCACCCTCTCCCTTCTGTTTTTCACCCTCCACCTTCTGTCTCAGTTTACTCAGGGCTGGTCAAAGGCACGTGGGTTTGCTGCGGACTGGGTGTCAGACTCTTGGAGGGCGGTTGGTTTTGTTTGCCAGAGGTTAGGCAGACTCTTTGCTTAGTGTTTTTATGGGGGGTTGGTGACGGGCTGCAGGGTGGGGTTTTCTGGGCTAGTGCATCCTGGCTGTGTATTTCCTGTAAAGGATGCTGCTCCTGCTTGTATGTGTGACTCGGTGATTGGCACAGGGGCTCATGTGTTTGGTGTATGTACACTTGACTCAGTGCCAAGCTGAGGATCTCGGTTTTCTCCTTGTAGAAGCGGAGCTCTGTGCCTCGGCGGCGGGCCAACACCAGCTCCCTCTGAGCCACCTGCAGCTCCTCGCCCACTCGGCCCGGTGACCTCTGTTCCCGTCCCATCCAGTCCAGAGCCATGCTGCTGCGCATGTACTCATCAAGCCCACGCTGAGAATAATAGGCAATCACACTCTGAGAGAGAGGAAAAAGCAGCAATAAAGACAGAGGGTTACAATGAAATACTGCATCCAACTTTGCCCTAACCAAGGATTCTTTAATCTAATGAATTACAATATATCCTAGATGGGAACTGTACCTGTCGAGAGCACTGCCTTTCCCTCAGAGCCTTCAATGTCCCGTTCCAGTGCAACAACTGGAACACTGTCATCATCTCCTAAAGAGAGAGAGAGGGAGAGAGGGAGAGAGAGAGAGAGAGAGAGAGAGAGGTTTGTGCAGCCCCATGATTAATGACATGGATCACGAACACAAACATCCAGCATTGTGTAAGTATGTCAAAGATAATGGATTCCCTGAATATTTTTTTTAACCCATAACCAAACTGTGGATGATAAGCTTGAAAAGATATTCTAAATCTTCATGTACCAGGTAGGCTTTGCCCCGATTTAGCAAACCGTAGCCCAGCTGAACAGCTGCCATGTGTTACAGCTGGTGACATTAGTGTTAAACAGAGAGAGTCTATAGATTAACTTAGACTGACCTAATAAGACACAGCTGGAAAATGTGACACGTTCTTTGTCTTGGGTTGAAGTCCACATGATACCTGTGAGGCTGTTTACGTGTTCATCTCAGTATCACTCCATTTCCAGCCTTACATCTGACATACACCACTTGTCCTAGACTGTGACTCTGTCTGCCTGACTCTTTATTTACCAGACTGTCTGACACTTGATGCATGCAGGCTGTATATCAAAAGGGTTGTTCCAAAATTAGATATCCACCATTTTGGGAAAAGACAGCCACGCTTGCACATTCACTAAGGAAAGTTAAGTATCAGGAGCCATCTTATGACATTTGGTTATAAAATAATTCTTTCTTTTGAGGGCAAAATTACCCGTGTTTCAGATGCTTCCTGCTGAATTTCAGGTAGTGTCTTGCAAAATAATAGTGTTTTCAAATGAAAACCATTAAAACATAATCTGCACACATGCAAAATCATGTGGGACCTGCAAACCTGTGCATGCAAGTGTGTGTGACTGTGTGTGCAGACATTAAAGTGTACATGTGGTGCAGTGTGTGCACATCTCAGAGTGACTGAGTCAGTGTGTATGTGTGTGTTACTTAGAACCTGTCCATCTGTATGAGCCCTCTTTTAGCAGGAATGATAATGAAGCCATTTCCTCCTGCTAATAACCCTCTGCCTGCAGACATATGCTTGTTTACATAGAGACAGAAATATTAGGTGTTTCATACCACCTCTCCCTGCCAGAAGTCTTACTCTCAGTTTGACACCAGGACTTGCTGACAGAGATGGAATAGGAATGAATGCATGAAAAGAGAGCTAAGTTCTAATTAAAACACTGGAGAACAGAACTACCACCCACGGGGCATGTACTGTGAGTTTAATGGATGAAGTGTCATTTATCTGCATTTGCAATGTGATAACATAATTATCTGCAATTATGTATGTGCCCCTCTCTATCCCTTGGTACAAAGCAGCAACTCGCAAAGCTCAAATCCTTTGAAGTATATGGACCTTTCATATGATTACCACATGACCCTACATGATTCGAGAGCACAGCTACAAGGCAAATAGAATTTGCAAAATGACGTTTAGCCTCTACCTGGAACTCCAGCATGGTGCGTCCTTGGTAGGAGTGGAGCAGCAGACTATAGGTTCCTATACTGGTGCTCGCGTCACATGCATCCTCTAATGAGACCTGTATAGAGATGACAGGGCAACGCAGTGAAGGTCAGGAGGTATTATTTCCATTCATACTGAGAAAAACATTCTCCCCCACACTTTCAGTTTTGCGTCTCTGAGTCTAGTGCTGGCGGAGACTCACAGCGCTGTCTGTAGCTGCCTGCTGCAGGCTCTGGGTGATAAAATCAGGGCTGATGCGTCGTGATGGCAGCTCATTCACCAGCGAGTTCATCAGAGCCACGCGAGCTGCATCTCTTCGGGCCTCTGCCTGAGTCTCACACACCTGAGGATGAGGAGGAGCATGGAGGAAGAACGAATATGGAAAAGGAAAGAGCACAGAAGGGAAATTATAGGAAAATCATTTGTTTCAAAATGAAATGATAGTTTATGCTGTTAGATGTGAGAAAAGGGCTCATTAGTGCAATTTTGATTTGATACTTCTGATGGAGTTGAGCTGAGAGAACTGATCATGGGACCTCAAATCAAATCAGCAGTCAGATTACGACATTAGAGGCAGTCATAGATAGCCAATCACACGCCTGCTCTGAGCTGGGAGCTGCTGCACGGACCACAATGAGCCCATTGAAAAGCATCATGGGATTTAAGCTGAACCAAATCAATACAAAGCAACCTCAGAAGTGTGTGTGTGTTCATTCCTGTTGGACTGCCTTCAAGTGCTCCTTATACACTGCTTCCGAGTATGATGTTGCAAAACCACCTTACGTGCATTAAAATGCGTTGACAATTTACAGACAATAACCAAAGTGAAAAGTAGATTTTGATGGCTGTTGAGTTACTTTAGATCACTTCATATTTCCAACAGTGTTTTACAGGAGCACAGCGGTGGCGGTGTATGCATGTTTGGTAAACTAACAAGTGCATCAACTGAGCTGGCTGTTTGTGACAAGACAAGTTGCGTTGGAGTGACAATTAACACACCTTATAGTTCCCAAAGCAGCTTCCTCCAGGTAAAGTGACATAGCAGACATACGGGGGACCCGGGGAAGGGGAAGACTCATACAGCAGCAAGCTCTCTGATTGGCTGGCTTTAGCCCTTACAGGCCCATTGGATTCGCTGGCCGATCCATTCAACTGGCTCATCTGCTTCTGCTCCCAGAAATGATGGAGCATGGCCACCACGTTCACTACACAGGCACATCAAAAACATAAGAGGCAAAAGAGATCTGGAAGTGAAGAAGACTAAAAGTGTGCGAGATAAATATTAAAAGCTCCAAAGTGTTGTAATCGTGGCATAAAGCACACACTGCTGGGAGGTTTGTTGATTTATTTATCTGAAGCAGACAGACAATTCATCAGTCTTGATTTAGTTGCCAAAAAAAAAAAAAAAATTAGATGAAACATTTTCTGTGATATCACCAAAAGCGAAAACTGTTTCATTTTCATTCCTACAGTCTGACTTGACAGAAAACTGAACTTGTAGGTTTAGGTTTGTGCTTATGCGCAAATATGTCTGTGAAATATCTATTTGTATCTATTAAATAGAATCAGCATTCCCAGGCAAGGTTTATTTAAGTGGAATTAGGTTCTGCAGGGGACCACCCTATCGTTCATGCTGATGCTGCACGATCGGCATTCCTTAAACCTCTGAGTGTTTCCTGTATCCCTCACACTATAAAACAATTCACTGCAGAGACAACTTGACTGATATTGGATTCATGTATTGTGGCTGGCAGGGAATATCACAAAGGAACAATAAGGCAATGATGAGTGGCTAGACTGTGTTTGCAAAGGTATCATTTTTTTCCACATCTTAAATGTCTGTTCAGTAGAAGGCAAAATTGAAAGAACTGTGTTTTGCTTTTACCAATCTGTTTCTGATATTTAAAGCAAAGACCAGCCTATTTGCTGTTGCACTTTGTATTTAAATGTGTTGTTTCTCAGCTACTCACAGTCTTTGGGGCCGCTGTCAGTCTCACTCTGTGACAGGTGTGCCATCGTGATGCTGTCCTGAACTTTCACTCCGCTCATCCTCATCCACTGCTCACTCCTTGTGTCCCCCAAAACACTTTCAGTTCAGCTCACACATGCTTTGTCAAAATGGGTGCTGCTGCAGCCCACACATGACCCTAAAACAGAGCAGCCTCCATCGTCGGCGCAGTTCAGGGCGGGAACGCCGTCAGGAATGAGCCCAAAGTCCTAATGCCCCTTCACTCTCCCTTTCTCCACCTCCGAAACTCCCTCTCTCCCCTCCTCCTCTCTTGTGTGAACATCTCACCAGGGTTTCCCCTCTGAAGCAGACCACCTTTGTCACCCACACTGCCTATTAACTCAGAGGGCCCCTCACTCCTTCTCCACTCACACAGATACACACAGAGGTCCAGCACTGGAATGCTGCGCCCCTCCCCTCGGGCTGTGCAGCTGGCTAATCCCTGAACAGAGTCAGACAGTTGCCGACCTGTGAAAAGTTGCCAAGTTGAACCACTAAGCAGCACAATATAGACCATCTGAAGAAAATCTGGGAAAATACCGGTGGTTAGGTATCCAAAAATCTAATCGATGACAGGATGAAGCTGTTTTCACATCACATAACCTCAACATCCAGTTTCCAGGACAATGCTCCCTAATATTCTGTGTCTGAATCTGGCGTTTGTAAGAGAAGATGGTTGAGGGGGGAGTGAGTGGGATGGAGGCCTGGTTCTGACTTCACACACTAGTGTGAGCCTAGTGAGCCTGGGGTCTGAGCTCCATTCACCCTCCTCATATGAATGGCCATTGTTCAGATCTGAATTCATCCACTCTCTGAAAGCCTCTTACACATTAATGAACTAAATACTGAGAGGGGAGTGGTTTCTTAGCTCCCAAGTCCTCTCTCTTCTTTTTGCATGTTATGCGTGCCTCACTTTGTGTGTGTGGGCATGTGTCAAAAAGAGACAAAACAAATGTGCATGCGTGTCCATTTCCTGTGTCTTTTCTGGGTGAATGCATTGGTGTCATGGAGCATGTATGTTCCCATGTGTTTGCGTCTCTGAGTGACTCTGGTGAGCTGATTGGCTGGTGGGAGGGTGGATGCAGTGGTCCTTTCAAACAGCCTGTCTAGTAGTTGGAGACCTTTGAACCTCTGGGCATTGGTAGAAATGAAAGCACTCCATGAACTTGAATTCTATTTGAATCTTAAATCTACATACTCATCAATCATTGTCAGCTTTATAATTAACCTCGAACGAACTTGGGAGGAAGCAAATGTCGCAATAGTTAAAAAGCAGAGATTGTAGATAGATGTGATCTTTACACAAAATTTCTTTTTTCAAATAATGCTGTCCTACTCACCAGTGAGGACATTTTGCAAGACTTCATTGAATGTCAAAACTAAACAGAATTAAACTACTCCTGAGACAGATTTAATATTAAAACTGACACATTTCTGCTGTAGTAGCACACATAGGGGTTGCCAGGGTCACCAGTTTTACCCTTAATACAGTCTCGGGGAAGACAAAATGTTTTCAAGTGAGTAAGACATACTGCGATAATAATGTTTAGTTAAGGCTTTATTGTAAATCGTACAGCCTGATTAGTATGAGTGGTACTTATTTACACTGCAGGTTGAGCGTGGTAGTTCACTGCAGTTCAGCCACACAGCGTGAGGGCTGTGTGAGTGCAGAGAAATACACAGTTTGCACTGACTGTGGTGAGTTCTCTGCTGTGTCCATCTTGCCATCCTTCTGCACCTTTCCACAATAGTGCAGAGGTGTTGAACGGGTACACTCTTACTGGGATTTCTCCACTGCCATCAATCATCGGGTGTTTACATCTCTTCAGACGGAAAAGCAGAGGAACCAAGCAGACAAAACCCCTGTTGACAAGTTTTCCTTTTCCCCCACTTGAGTGTTTCTTCCCTGTAGCCCTGTTTATCCCCAGAAGGAGGCACTCTCCAGACTAGACTTGATGTTACTTTGGTTCTCTCTCCTGGCTTTGGTCACCAGGTTGGCCTCTCCCTTCTGCAACCGTCTCCTCTGAGCTGCCTTCTGCTGCTGGTTTAGCTGCCTCCGCACCTTCTGACGGACAACCTCCTGCAACACACACAGTCACAAAGATGTCATGTCTGCTAACTCTACGTTTTAAAAGTCATCTGAAATGTTCTTTCAAATACAGCAAAGCCATGTGAAAGCCCCCTGGCAACTCTATCATACTGGTGTGAAGTCATGTTCTAGTTGCTACGCTCCAAAATGTACAGTTCCCTGCCAGTTACCCTCAACTGACTGACAGATGCTGACTTGCTCACTACGTTTAGGATTCTTAAAACATAGCCGTTCAATATGGCTTTAAACTAGATGCTGTTTAAGTTATGTCAGTCTTCTTCTCTGCAATTTTTGCTTCTTTGTTTGCTTTTATTTGGTTATTTTTTTATTACTTTCTTGTACCTGTCTACTTGATTTTAACAATGCAAAGCTCTGTCAACAGTTTTGAAAAGTGCTATACAAATAAAGATTATGATGATATATTTTTTTCATAGCAGTAGTAGTGTCCTGTAAAATCTGTTTAACTATAGACTGGTGTGTGTTTGTGTGTCAGTGTACTAACTGGTGGTATGGTGGAGCAGCTCCCTACGCTGCCCAGTGTGGCCTCGCTGTCCGTCCTCCTCCTGTGCGCCGACACATGTAGAAGGCTGTCTGAATCTCTGGGGGAGAAAACACACACATAATGAAATGTAATTATGTCACACTTTAAAACAAAACGCATTCACTTACTTTTAATGTCTCTTCCGCAGTTTTAAAAGCGGGCCTAATTTGACACAGAGGACTATATGTTTAAAGTAAACAGGCACTCTCACTAAGCGCAACAGAAGAGAACGAGTTTTTCCAATCACCTTGCATAGTGGGTGATTGTCACCCCTGCTGGTTTAATACAGAGAATTTGCAGCCACATACTAAATTCAACTCATTTCTTTGGTGGATGCTTATTTTTCCTTCCTGGTAAAACAGCAGAAGCAATTTTCTTTACCTGAAAGGTTTGAACTCTCTGTTGGAGGCAGAAAGGTCCACCAGCTCTGGACACACGTCCTCTGCTTCCTTCACCTCTTCCTGCACGTCCTCCTCTCCCTCTTCATTTAGCCCAGCCTCAGGCGGTCTCTCAGTCTCTCCCTGTGTGTCTGAATGTGTGTCGCTGACTTTCAGACCCTCCAGCTCCAGCACTGCATGTCTGTATTCTTCCATGTCCACACTCTCCCCCTCCTGCTCTTCATCTTCTTCTTTCAACACTTCCTCTTCTCTTGCCTCTTCCTCCTCCTCCTCCTCCTCCTCCTCTTCATCTTCCTCTCCCTCAGGTCCATCTGGGTGTAGCAAAGCAGCATCTCTCTCCAGATCTTTGGTGAAGCCGCTGGCAGAGATTTCAACGTCTAAAGAGCAAGACCGCCTGAGACACCAAAAGATCATTCTCACAATAAGTCATTATCGTAGTCAGCGTCATTATTCTTATCTATGTCCCAGCCAATCTTTTAAATAAAGAGAAATAAGTCAATTCAGGACTCTAGCTATTTTGTTGGTGTTCTACACCTGCAAAACTTTAGGCACACCCAATACATTTAAGGAGCACTTTACTGAAAAAAAAACAGGTAATGCTGTAAAATCACTGCAAACTGGAGAGTCTAGACTGACTACATAGTCATACTATTACAAATAACACAATTTTCCCAGATAAAAAATGCATTTCCCTGGGCTTGGTGAGGGTGTCTTCACATTGATTTCATGCCAGAAACCTTTATGTAGATTGCTTTCTCATTGCCCACTAGGGCAATGTCTGTTTACCCAGTGTCTGACTGTTTAAAAATTTAATACATCTGACATCTAAAAAGTGTGAAGTTACTGTCTAGCACACACCGCTACACCGCTATGTATTCAGTTTGGAGCATCACTTTGTTTTCATAACAGTCTGGCTGGAAAGGATTCAATTATCATCTTATTGACAGTTGGTGTCTGTAGGAACATTTTGTGTGAGAGGAGCCCTCAGGAGGGGGGATCTAAGCTTGGTCAATAAAAACTTTGACATAAATAAAATCAAAACAGTGATGGCCTGGCTATAACATAACAGAAAACAGCAGTTTTGGTGCTTGGTCTATAAGCTATTCCCCAAAGTCATTCTAGATGTATTAATTGCAGGCACAGCAGAAAAAACAAACTTCAATTTTGGTTGTATTTCTGACAGAAATGTCTGCAGTTTAAAAGTAAATACATGTAGTCACCTGATGTCTTTGAAGGTTGGGTAGAGCTCACTCTCATAATTGAATCGTTTGGCAAAGAAATCTCTGACACATTTGACATCTCGGTCAAAATACCTAGAAACAAAGATTACAGAAGTCAACAATTCTTTCAAAGCAAAGTCTTTGTCTTCCTATTTTCATAACTTTATGAGAGAGAGGCTGACCATTCAGCATTGGGATGTGAAGTAGACACCATTTGAGGGAAGTCGATCATGGTAACGTGGTCCTGATCATCCAACATGAGGTTGAACTCGTTAAAGTCCCCATGAATCAGGCCGTGATTGGCCAGTTTGACTATGAGCTCCATGACTTCGTTGTACAGAGCTGGTGGGTCCTGCAGCTCACGCACCTGACATCTAAAAGAGAGACAACACACACAGGTTATGCCACAAACTGAATATACATACACTACCAGTCAAAAGTTTGGACACACCTTCTCATTTAATGTTTTTCTTTATTTTCATGACTATTTACATTGTAGATTCTCACTGAAGGCATCAAAACTATGAATGAACACATATGGAATCATGCAGTAAACAAAAAAGGTGAAATAACTCAAAACATGTTTTAGATTCTTCAAAATAGCCACCCTTTGCTCTGATTACTGCTTTGCACACTCTTGGCATTCTCTCAATGAGCTTCAAGAGTCTTGAAGGAGTTCCCAGAGATGCTGAGCACCTGTTGGCCCTTTTGCCTTCACTCTGCGGTCCATCTCATCCCAAACCATCTCAATTGGGTTCAGGTCCGGTGACTGTGGAGGCCAGGTCATCTGCCGCAGAACTCCATCACTCTCCTTCTTGGTCAAATAGCTCTTACACAGCCTGGAGGTGTGTTTGGGCTCATTGTCCTGTTGAAAAATAAATGATGGTCCAACTAAACGCAAACCGGATGGGATGGCATGTCGCTGCAGGATGCTGTGGTAGCCATGCTGGTTCAGTGTGCCTTCAATTTTAGTAGTGGTTTCTTAGCAGCTATTTGACCATAAAGGCCTGATTCGCGCAGTCTCCTCTGCACAGTTGTTCTAGAGATGGGTCTGCTGCTAGAACTCTGTGTGGCATTCATCTGGTCTCTGATCTGAGCTGCTGTTAACTTGCGATTTCTGAGGCTGGTGACTCAGATGAACTTATCCTCAGCAGCAGAGGTGACTCTTGGTCTTCCTTTCCTGGGGTGGTCCTCATGTGAGCCAGTTTCGTCATCGCACTTGATCGTTTTTTCGACTGCACTTGGGGACACATTCAAAGTTTTTGCAATTTTCCGGACTGACTGACCTTCAGTTCTTAAAGTAATGATGGACTGTCGTTTCTCCTTACTTAGCTGATTGGTTCTTGCCATAATATGAATTCTAACAATTGTCAAATAGG